>ML682093.1:1174928-1199913 GCA_007922195.1 Podocnemis expansa
GCATAATTATTGCTTTGTGCAACATGCGATGTATGTAATGGGGGGGGCACATGTTAAGGAGAACATGAAGTAGGTGGAACGGGAAGTCTGTACCTCCTGACTACCCTAGCCAATGGGGAAAGGGAGAGGGAACCCTGCGGCCGGTATTAGGGAATAAAAGAGCTGCTAGGCTAAACACTGGCTGAGTTCACTGAGTGGCTCCCCCACTCTGTGTGCTCCCTTTATTCGAATAAAGTTACTTATAAACAGGCCTCCTCTGCCTCTGTGGATTTTATCACCTCAAGGAACCTCAGGTCCCATTCGCTACAGTAGTTTGCAGATTAGTCCAATTTCTCTCATATACACCCAGCACTTGGGTGGGTCTCAGTCCTTTGTTCAGTGTAGCAGAATAGATCCTGAGGACAATGTTGATTGCAGGCTGTAGACTGAAGACTAAAGACAAAATAGCGATGGGTCCACAGCCCTTTATCACCTTTTCCTTCCCCATGCTCTCAGAGTCCTTGCCAAATCAAAATGGAGTTGAGTCACATGGTCAGTCTGCATGACTCTTCAAACAGGTTTCTCACTAGGCCTGCCCCAGCTGTGATTCCCCAAATGGGCCAGTAATATGACCTTAGTTTTGCAGACACCCAGTCTGGGATGCTTAGAGTCAAATAACTTGGAGTACAAATAAAATAAATACACTCCTAATATATTCTATAGATATAATACCTGTATATAAACCATATAATCATTCCTAGCAGCTTACCACATTTCTATTCATACCAAACATGGCATCTTGAATATGGAGTACTGCAAATATGAAATATTACTATGAAAAATAATCATCATCAGTCCCCTAGATCAGACAGCATCACAGAAGGAAAACAATTGTAATTCAAGGGAGAAAGGGGGGGAGGGGTATGTTTCTATACATGGCACCTCTGCATTGACTCTGTGGGTTTGATTGAGCAGCAGTGATGACCCACTCAGCTTATCCGGATATTAATGGTGTTATTCCAGCCCTGCACAAAGAGTAACACTATGTTAAAGGGAGGGCTTTTTTTGTTGGCACAGCATCACCCCACTACGTAAAAGTTAGGAAATTAATTGGAAATAAGGAAGCTACCCTTTGCAGCTTGTTTATCTCCCATCAACTTAAGCAAAATTTCACCTACAGAGTAAACCAGGCCCTAGGATAAATAATGGATAATTAAGGGTAAATAGTGACTAAAGGGCACATCCCAGAGCTATTTGGTCAAGCTGGACAATAAGAACCTATCATTCCTAGCCATGGTTGGTGTTACTCAAAGAGAGCTCACAATGCAGTGAGGCAAATTGTGAATTTTAAATACCCAAAAATTATTCATTAATAGAATTGGTCTCATAATGATGAGCTGGGTATGTTCAGAAATGGATTGATTAGTGTCTGGAACAGAGATCTCCCATTATGCAGTGCTTTCCTGCTTCTCTGGTACCTGAGTTCAGTGTGTTCTCTGTTCTCCACGTTGAATGCTAATGGAGGTGTCTCTCTGTCTCATCTTTAATGCAAATGGGAGTTGCTTTAATCCTGTCACCCTTGGCTAAAGTGGTTTAGGTGTGTCTCCATGGCCTTTGCTTTTTGTAAGTCTTTCTTCTGATCAGTTTTGATTCAGACAGAGGTGGGGCAGAGGTAGAAAGATCCTTTGTAAGTCAAACAGGCTGAGTACTGTGGCCTGGTTCCCCAAGAACATAGAACCAACAGATAACAAGTCCCCACTACTGAGGTGCTTGTGTTGTACTAGTATTCCCCATCATATCCTTAGTTTGTAGTACCAAGGCTGATCTTCAGTCCCTTGCAGCCGCTGTATCAGTTGCTGGATCCAGCAAACCAGCAGAACCAAACCAACTGATAGTATAATTTGGAAACTGATTATCATCACAATGGGGTGAAATAGGATATTCAAAATAGCAGCTGCACCGGGGCTCCACCCAAGCAAAGTCTCCCATCAGGAGTCACATTACAGAAACAGCAGTTAAGGTGAGGCAGCATGCTTTGGATCCAATGCCCACTAATAAATACAATAACACATCTCATTCTTATGCACACACATACTTTCCCAACATAAACAGAAACACCCTCTCTGCAATAACATAGCAGGAATAGTGAGAGTTAAGCCCAGGTTGTGGGAAGGTGCACCCATTTGGTCCTCAGATGTATCCCAAATTTTTTCTCCTCCACCCTTTTACATTCATGGTGCTCTACACATTATCTTTCTACCTGAACCCTAGTGTTAAGTGTTAAGATCTCTGGAGAACATTACTGAGTCATCATCAATCTGTAACTCCAGTCTGATCTACTCAGGGTACTACTGTAAATTTATTGCCTGTCACAGTCATCCAGAATAACTGCAACCTCAGCCAGTGGCAATTGTACAGTGTGTTTACTAATCTCCACCAGGGCTGGACAGCTAATTCTTCCCCTCATTACATGGGGCCGAATCAAGATGATCATCCCCCAAGAAATTTACTCCAATGTGACTTTCCAAATTATTCCCATGATTATGTTCTGGGTGAGAGCCTGAGCTTGCTCATATGCTAAAGCCAATGAGACATTATTTTGAATGGACTGTACACTAGACATCATTAACCCTTCATCTCTTTCTAGAGTCTTTCCCAGCCAGGAAGTATGTTACACATTAACTTCTGTTCCTCACTTATCTGTTTCAAAGTTGTTCATGAGGTCCCCATTTTCCCTATATTTTTGGTGGCATAGGACAGTTTATTATCCAGAACTTCTTTATTTGCAACATCAAGTAAAGAAATTCCTGTTCCCACATGACCAATCCAAGTAATTTAATTCCCTTCTTACTCCGTTTACACTGTTGACACTTTGCCACATTTTTATCTATTCACTGCACATTTTAAATAATTTGCATTTTAGTTTCTAGAATGACTGGGAAACGTGCATGAGTCCTCGGAGTTGTAATGGGGGAGACACTGTCTCCATCCAAAACAATATTATCCTTATTAGCATATAATCAGTAAATCAGGAACAAAGGGGGGGGGGACAAGAAAAATAAAATCATTTCATGAACATTCACTTCCCCAGCATAAGCAAAAAACCCAACCAACCAAACAAACAAACCAAAAAAAAAAAAAAAAACCCTCTGAAATGATATATAGTCATGGATCCCTGACTTTCAGGACCCTCCCCTAACCCACCAACCCATTGGCTCCCAACCATGACTACTTTTTCGACCCACTGACCCTCCCGCCTGCTCCCCAGCCCCATTCCCGAACATGCTGACTCTCTAACCTCCCAAGACCTTTCCTTGACAGCCAGTCTTCCAACCACTGGCTTTGTAGTGCCAAAAGCAGTGTCCTGGAAGATTTTGTTACTGGTCTCTGTTTCTGGCACAGTCACAGTTTCAGTGCTGGCAAAATGTGTGACTCCCAGAACAGCCCTGTCTCTGTCTCTAAGAAATTTGGTAATAGTATGAAATAATTTAATATATAAAATAATATATAATACTTTAGATAATAAAAGATAATAAAAATAAAATATTCAACATAATTAAATGAAATACAATATAATATATTAAAATACATTATTTATATACAAAACAATGTAACACCATGACAACAGTCTCTGTTTCTTGCACATGGATGCCCAATGTCAAGTGACAGCAAACCCTGTGAGAGTACCTAGTGCACAGTGCAAAACCTGTTACTCCCAGAACTGTCACAGTTTCTGTCCTGCCTCTATTTCTAACAAACTGGTTGGTGTTATATAAGATCCAATCCATTTCTACAATTCTTTAATATTATAAGATAATATAATTTTATAATAATGTTATAATATAAATTATATAAAATGATAAAAAAATATTCAACATAAATAAAATATAATATGATATAACATAAAAATAAAAAATACTATTATGTAGCATAATATTTATTATATATTACTATTATATAACTATTATATCACATACCATGTAAACCCAATACTATGTAAATAGTTTCTGACCAGTCTCTGTTTTTCTCGCCTAGGTACCGGATTCACAAACCAGGCAGAACCTGTGACTATCAGACACAAGAAACAGTTTCAGACCAGTCTCTGTTTCTGCCAGCTAGGAACCTGATGCCAAAACCCATGCAGTGGATGTCTTTTAGAGCAGATCAGGGAAGCACCTGTCAGTGATGGCTTAAGATGGAACTGTGTCTTCCCATGAGTGCAGGGCACTAAACCTGATGACCTCTGATTGTCCCTTCCACTTTCCATGATTCTATTCCCACTAATCACCATTGGGCCCATATTCAAAGTAGGGCACCATGGTTAGGTATCCCAAAGTGCAGCTAGACACAGTGGCTTGTGAGAAGGATGTTGTGCAATATTCTCAATGGAAAAAGGATTACTGAGGATTCCCTGCAACAGGTGATAGAAAGAAACAATTCCCACTTGCTACAGATTGTCACACATCATCTTTAGTCTGTGGAGCACTGCAGCTCCTTATCAAACAGCATGTCCTTGGTCGGGAGCCAGAATAACTGTTTGCCATTCTAGTCCACTGATATGCCTGCTTCAGCTCTTTGATTTTAATGTCGTGATGCTCCATGTCCATTTTGTGACCCTTTTCCACCATAATGCACAAAATTGTCTTGTGGATTTCCAGATTTCTTTTGGTGGCTTGGAGGTGAGTGAGAACAAACTCCTCACCCATTTGCTGCCATTAAAGTTGCCAAAATATTAATCGCTGCATTGAGAAGACATAGTGAAGGTGCACTGATCTGTATCATTCTTGTTCACCTGTATAGTGTGATTGTGTATTGGCTAATGCAAATTGAATGGTATATAGTGTTTTTGAGCTATTGGAACATTACTGTTATGGTAGCATATTTCCTTCAATACCATACTGTGATGAAGTAAGAAAACCTCTTGGGTTACTGTGGTTCTTCTTTTCTGTTCCTGTTCTTTGGTGATGGTATTCTGGTGATGGGACACAGGGGTGTGATAACTATAGGTACCACTAGGGGGGGAGAGGCTTTAGTGCGACCGTACCTGGACCCCCTGGGGGTGACAGGTTGTGGCCGGTTTAGACCAGGGGCAGGGCAGCTGGATAGAGAGGAGAACAAAGGGGAGAGAGGGGAAGAAGGAAGATGGAGGTCGGAGGGGCAGGACCTCCGGGGCTTGTCCTGGGGGTTTACTATCTGCCCTCCTAGGTGATCTGAGAGCCAACTGTCCTAGCTGCTGTGCAAAGTGGATTGCTAATAAACCCTCTGACTGCTACACTGGCTGAGTGTCACTGCTGATTGGGACGCCTGGGACCCTCGTAGGGGGAGGAACCCCCCCCCCCCAAGGGAGACCAGACAGAGCAAGGATCGGACTCTCTGGGCCTGGATTTGGGAAGCTGGCTACAGGTAGCGTGGAGACCCTGGTGAATGGGAGAAAGCTCCACCGTAGCAGAATCCCTGGTGGGCTGTGAACAGAGGGGATCCAAGAGTCTTTTCTGGGTTCTCCATGGCATATACATACAGTCTCATAGGCAACTCTGCCCTGTCAGGTCCCCGAATTTGTGTCTCATATGGCTTGAATAGATGCAGGCAAAACTTAACCTATATTTACATGAGCAGCACCATAATGCAAACAGGATTTTCCTAAGACGCCTGTGCTTAGGTGAAAGGAATCATGCCCATTGCCAGACATTTACGATCCCCTGACCCATGAGGGCATTAAGTAAACTTGTCCAAAGAAAAAGACACTCCTATTTAAGGGCTGTCCCATAGCCTTGGGATCCCCAGGAACATCTACTTGGTGTCATTTACCTACTGTTGGGATGGGGAGTGTGAGTGAAAGCAAAGTATGTCACAGCAAACCTGTGACATGAGATTAATGTGGCCTATAACAGTGATCCTTGCTTAATCAAACAGTTGTCTTTTGACTGAGAATAAATGCTGAGCATTGTAATCTTCGGATTTATATTAGTGTGACTGTGATTCACAATATGAGTCTAGTGAATAAAGTTATTTGTTTCTTTTCTGTGAAGTAGTACATTTGGACTGAATGTGTGGTGAGACTTCATTTGGAGTTACTGAACTGGTGAAGATCAATGTCTTCAAAGGGTTGCTGGAAAATTGTCTATCCCATGACTGGCTGGCCAGAGGGCTTTTCCAGAGATTGAAGGACAAAGTACATGCTCGGTGACTGCCCAGTTCTGCCCAGCAGTATAGACAAGAAAAACTATGGTTTTTTTTCAATATTTTTGTCCCTGTATAACTTAGTTCCATTCAGTATGTCTATAGTACAGACTTAATTCGACTTAAGGAGGCTTAAGTTGACTTAAGCAACTCCCTGGCCACATTTTGCATTTATTTAGTTGACTTAACACCCACTCAGTACATCAACTTAATTAAGTCTGCTTAAGCCAATGTGGGCTGTTATTAGTCTTCCGTCACCTTAAGTGGCCTCTGACCATCTATAAACCTTCCTGGAAAGTAGGAAGTGCCTGCCTTGATGCCTGTTCCATTGACTCATCCCTTCCTGCAGGCATGGTGGGGCAGGCAGGTAGGACAAGGACTGTTGGGGGAACATGGCCCTGGGACAGGCAGGCTCCTGGGGGGTGCAGGGGCTGTCCCATGGGAGTACAGAAGCAGGGAATGTGTGGAGGGGTGGTGTACCCAGAGCCAAGCGGAGTGTGTGTGTGACCCGGGCCTCCTGGGATAACCGCCTGAATATGCAAAGATCAGGGCAAGCTGCAAAAAAGAGAGCAGATTCTCCCAGCACTGGTGGGTTACTTGGAGAGAAACTTCCCCAACTAGTCACAAACAATGCTTCTGATCCCCCACAATGGATATAAAGAAGCCACCGTGTAGTTTAGCCAGCTCCCTTTACTGCATTCCAGTCACCGGTCCCCAGTACAGCCACTAGGTCTGTAAAAGAATTAGGTTCTTCTGACCCCAAAGGATCAGCCACATTACACAGAATGATGCAAGTTTGAATCTTAGCCAAAATACCACACTGCCAGCCATTCCTTTAGTAACTACAACTAAGGGTTTAATATAAAAAGAAAACAAACAAAATATAAGAGATGTTAAAGGGTCAAAGTGAATCATGTACATACAATTGATTTAGAGTCCATAGAAAACAAATCCTTGAAGATCCTATAGTTTGCAGGTTAGTCCCACTCCTCTAGTGTGCACCCAGCAGCAGCAGCAGCAGCAGCTGGGTAGGTCTCAGTCCTTTGTTCAGTCCCAGAATAATAGTTCTTCTTCAAGCGCTGCTCGGATGCATTCAGTCATAGGTGTCTCCATGCCAGCGCACCAGATTAGCCAGAAAAACTTTTGTCCTAGCCTTTCAGGCCACCTCCGCCCCTCGCACCACCCTGTGGCTATATATACGGCTGCCTCCCGACCCCCTCCTCAGTTTCATTTCTTCCGCCTTGCGTGTCGGATCTGGAATGTCTGCTCCTTGTGAATTGCAAGCAGCCTGTCCTCCTTTCTATGAGCTTTTTGCCCGACTCGGAGCATCTCTTCTTGGATTTATTTCCACCACAAGAGTTCCCCACAATCGGGCCGGAACATCCTGCCATCATGCCAGGGTTTAAACACTGCGCCAAGTGTGGCAAGGCCTTCCCCCAGGACCCCCCATTGGAAGTGCCTCAGATGGCTGGGCAAAGACCACATGGTCTCAGTCTGTTCCATATGTCTCTCCTTCAAACCCCGAACCATCAAGGAGAGGGAACAATGGCGCTGTGCCCTAGCCTTTGAGGAGGCCCAGCACTCTTCACCCGAAGTTTCGGGTCCCCGCCTGGCACCAAGACCCAGCCTGGCACTGGAGCCTACGTGGCACCGTACCACTGGTAGCTGCTGCCTCACAACCTCGGTGCCAACTCCGGCACCCCAGCACCAACCCGGTGCCCTGGCACCTCAGCAAAGCTCGAGGTCTTCCTCGGGTAGCCCAGTACCACCGGTACCCAGATTGCCCTGGTGCTGCTCCCCATCATCCCTGGCACCGATGGCCCAGTACAGTCTGGCCTCGCCGGTGCTGAGCTCACCCCAACACTTGCCATATTCACCCTTGGCACCGCAGGCTCGCCATAGCCCGGTGCCGTAGGAGTGGGAGTTCTCCCACCCAGGCAGTCCCCCTTCCCTGGGCAAGGACTTGCCGCAGAGCCGCAGGGAGTCGCTCCTTGTGCCGTCCACCCCAGAAGCGGTGGAGGCTGCTCGAGCCCTCCTCTTGCTTCCCACACCTCCTGCCCCAATCCCAACCAGAAGGGCAAACTGGCCTTCATATCAAAGGCCTGGATCCACCGTGGGCATTCACCCTCACCATATAGTCCCCCTTCTTCCATTCCAGTGGGGGCTGGCACTGTAGAACCATCCTCGCAACAACACACCACCTTGCTGTCACCAGTACCGCCCCAGGAGTCTCAGTCCCCTCCCCTTGCTTCCAGTCCGGAGGAAGAACCATCAAGGGGCTCTAAGCGGCCTTGGCGCCACACATCTGCCCCGTCGCCTTTTCACTTCAGGCCGCAGGAATGCTCCCCTCGAGAGACTCCCTCCCCACCAAGGTGAGCTCCCAGTACCGCCCTCTCTCCGGCACCAGAGTCTTATACAGGAAATCTGTCGGTGCATTTTGATCTGTTGCTCCGGCCCACGGCCCATCTAGGCATGGAGGTGCAGCCCTTGAGTCTCGCTCCCGATCCTCTCTTCAGGCCAGCCTTCACCTGGATGGAACCCTTGACAGTCCCACCCCACCCAAGCGTCTGAGACCTTGCATGTTCTCGGTGGCAGAGTCCAAGTTCTATTGCCCTGGTTTCAGACATGGCGGGCATTAAATATTGGGTTTCCGAATCGGATTTTTCCTCTTTCACCAGTCACCCAGCCCCCCGAGGGATGTGGTGCAAATGGCGCTAGGCCTGCGGGAGCCCCCCAGTGACCCCCTCCCATCCTCCAGGGAAGCCAGGGAACTGGACCTTTTGGGCTGTAAGGTCTACTCCTCATCGGCCTTTCAACTGCGAGTGGCAAACAACCAAGCCATAGCCAGCCGATACTTGCTGGATGTGTGAGAGTCAATTGCGAAATTTCGACCCTTGCTCCCACCTGAGGCCAGAGAGGAGTATGATGACTTTCTTGAGGAAGGCAACATAATATCTCAAGACCTCCTCCTTTCGGCATGCAATGCAGTGGACACAGCTGCTCGCACCATGGCTTCAGTGATAACCATCTGCCTGGTGGCCTGGCTTAGGGTGGCTAGAGTGCCCACTAATGCGCCGTAAGTGGTCCTCGACCTGCACTTTGAAGGGGACACCTTGTTTCCCCCAGAAACACTATTTGTGATGGGCACCGCTTGAGACCCCTGGGGAGAGGCCAAATAATTTGGCCTTCTTCCTCCCAGGCCCACCCCTCCCACTCAGTCTTCTGGGGCAATGACCCATCCCCCAAATTCCCACTCATCTCTACCATAGTGGGAACACAGGAAACTTCCTTCCACCGCCATCATCTGCTGCAAAGGCTGAGAACACTTCTTCCTCTTTCCCACAGGGAAGGGACCCACCCAACTCACCGCCACCCCACTCTTGAACCTCAGGGAGTAAAGGCTTCAGGGCATCACAGCATTAGATGGTTGGCACCCTCTTCTTCCCCTTGAAGGGGAACGGGGTTCAGTGGGAACCATCCCTCCCCCTTTTGCTATTTGCTACTGCCTCCACAGATGTCCAGCCCTGACTGGGGTTTCTTTCCTCTGATCTTGGGTGGTATGGGCCTCGCCAAGACAAAGACGCCCCCTGCCTGCACCAATGGTACCTCAGTACCGTGGTCCAACCTTACACTCCTTCAGCAGCAGCTACCTCGGGCATTCATAGGGAATCTGCCCCTCCCCCCCTTCCTTCCCCGGGTATCCTTCAACCCTGCGTCATTCGCACCAACACTCTTGCTGGGGATGAGAAGCACATCCCGTAGTACCCCAGCATTTGCTGCAGAGGCTCCAAGACATGCATACTCGGCGCTCACTCGGACACAGGACCGCTCCTGTGACCCTGATGCCCTCCATCAGGTAGGCCTTCTCAATTCCTGGTTGGGGGGGGGGGGGGATACCTTTGTTCACATACCATCAGCATGACAAGTAACCAGCCCTTTTGTGGGCCCAACACTCCAGCTCGATGAGAACCACCTCCTACTTTTCAAGTGGGATGCATCCACATAGTCATGGCAGATCTTAGCCTTTGGGGGGGGCAAAGGTGAACAGCCCACCCCTCCCACTCCACACTCCCTCTTCCTCACAGAAATTAGGGCTCCACACACCCCTTGCCTCGTGGATAATCTCAGTGGTTGCCAGGGCACCTACCCTAGGAGCCCTCATCCTAAGCCCACCTCACAAAAACGGTGGTCAGTTCTTCTCATACTTCCTTCGCTCGTGAAGCAGGGACCTAACGTACCCTACTGGAACCTCCAGATTGGGGAACCTAAGGGTGGGTGACAACATCACATCCCCATGGAAGGGGAACAGCGGTGGGATACCTTGCCATGGTCTTTCCATATCAGCGTCCTCCTCTGCAGCACCAGCCCCTGTCATAACCAGGCTGGAGGCCACATTTCAAGCAGAGGGGATCCCTGCCAAGTGACTTGTAGCTGCCTTCTCTGCCCCTCAGTCATGTACCCTGGCAGAGGGCACCCCCTGCCCCCTCCCCTCTTCCCCCACAGGGGTCTTCCCACTGCATCTGCTTGGGGACCTACAGCTCTACCGTGAGGTCACCCCCACATACGTTGGTGGTGCTTCAAAAGGACTGCTGTTCCTCCTCAATTCTTGAGGAACCATTCACATACACTGCCTATCCATTTACGTGATGAACAGAGGGAAACAATCTAGAATCCTGCTTCCTGCAATATTCAGGAATTTAGGAGTTGTACCTCCCTCAAATCGCCTTCCGACTTCCAGGCTGGGGCTAATACTTCATTTTGGTTCTCTAACCCCAAGGTACCCTTGAGATACCACGGTTGTCACTCTGTGGGTAGGCTCACTTCCTAGGTGGTAGGAAAATGAACCCTCCTTCCTTGGCAACCTTATTTTCGGGGGTAACCCTGTATCCAGGAGTTCCCCTGGTGCTTACTGTGGCATGGCATAGCAGTAGCACTATCCCTCCTGATAATGTAATAGGCACTTGAGACCTTGACCTTATACGGCACCTCTACAAGCCTGTTGGCCCTTCGATTGGGTGGCCAAGTGATAGCTGGCGTTATTCCCTGTCTCTCTTCTCCCTCCCTTGTGTAGCCTTCGTGATGGCCCTCGTGATGCGAGAACCCCACGAAATTATAGGCCAAAGCGGGCCTTCCCCATGAGCTCTCATGCTACCGAGGCCCTTACAAGGACCAATCCAGTAGCCCTACCTCAGGCCACCATGGCGCCCTGTGGTGCTAGTGTCCTGGAGTTCCCCTCCTGCGAGAATTTGGTTCTTGGTACCAGACTTGGCTGGAAACATGCACTTGCACACTAATTTGAATCTTAGAGCCAGCATACCTTATGCCCTTCCGCACTGCTGAGCTTCGCCCTCAATATGCTGCCATGAAGTGTCTCACGAGACCCTTCTCTGTCATTCTCGGGGCCCCACCCATACATTCCCGTAGCTTCACCCTCACTCGCATCAACCAGACCTCGCTAGGACTGGTTGTGGCCAAGCCAAGGGATAAGGTTATTTCCCTGCAGCTACCTGCATACCCCGCAGCCGACCAGATTAGTCCATGACTCTTTGGTTCCCAGCTCGGGCCTTGATGTGCTCAGTCCATGGAGTAATATTTATCCCTTTCTTCATTCTCATGAGGACCATGGTTATTACGGCTAACTCCACACCTGTTGATATCCAGCGTTTCACACGAGGTCATGCTACAAGGCCCTATGGCCAGACACTATCTTCTGGCCGTCATACCTCCTGCTATTCCACCTATGTGGAGCATCTAAACGCAACCCTCTATGTTCACGTTACGTCCTTTATTCCTGTTATGGTGACTTTGGTCTGACCTGCTTATGCTTATATGTCTCAGTGGGTTTGGTCCTGCCCCTGTCTTGAGTTGGCCTTCAGTTCTCAATTCTTCTGTGCTACATCAAAGCCTTCGCCTCTTGATTCTGGCTAGGATCTTGTTGCTGGGCTCCTCCCATATGGGGCGTGTTGCTGTGCTGGAGGCAGAAGACCCAACTCCACCTGCCATCCACGAGCATGGTTAGTAGTCACCTGTTACTGAATGCATCCGAGCAGTGCTTGAAGAACAGTGGGTTACTCACCAGTAACCGTCCTTCTTCGAGATGGGCTGCTCGGATCCAGTCAGGTCCCTCCCCTCTGTCCCTGCATCTGGAGTTGGCAACTCTAAGGAACTGAGGAGGGGTCAGGAGGCGGCCGTATATATAGCCATGGGGTGGCGTGAGGGGCGGAGGCCACCTGCCCTATCCTGACAGGCTAGGACAAAAGTTTTTCCAGCCAATCTGGCACTCCGGCATGGAGACACCTATTACTCAATGGATCCGAGCAGCCCATCTCGAAGAAGGACGGTTACTGGTGAGTAACCCACCATTCCAGAGGTAGATGTTGGTTGCAGACAGACTGGAGGCTAATGACTAAAGACAAACTGGAGAATGGGCGATGGCCTTTTATCTCAGAGTCCTTGCCAGATCAAAATGGAGGTAGGCCACATAGTCAGTCTAGGTAACTGGTCAAACAGTTTTCCTCTTGGACCCACTGTAGCTAGGAGTCCCCTCCTGATGGGCCATTAACAGGACAATAGTTTGCAGAGGTCCAGTCTGGGATTGCCTCAGCTCAAACAACTTGGAACAAACATAAGACAAATAAGATTCCTAGATTCTATTACAAATATGATACCTACATATAAATCATTTAACCATTCCTAGCATATTACATCCTTGTTATTGATACCAAACATGGCATATCACATAGGGATTATTACAAATATGAAATACTAATATGAAAAATAATCATAAACAGTCCCCTAGACCCAGACAGCGTCACAGTGTGCATGGCAGGGACATGGGGTGGGGGCACTGTTGGTGGGATAGCCAGGACCAGACAGCATGTGTCCGAAACCATTGGCACATGGCCTCTGGAGAGACTCCCTGGGACAGGGCAGCCAGCGGCTCAGTATCCTGATCACTGAACCCGTGCCATGCAACAGCCCAAATCACTGCAGGACACAGTCTGGGGGTGGCCGGATGCAGGCCCAGGACCTGCTAGCCCGATGCCGCTAGGCACCTGCAAACCCACCCCTCTTCTTTCCCCTCATCTTCAAAAGGAGCCAAAGCTAGGGGAATTGACTTAATTATATAACCCTTGTTCCAAGCGGTTAGGTGTGCATCCTGTAGTCTTTGCATTGTTTTTGGTTTCTGTTTCAAGCAAAGGCTGAGGGTGGGTGTTGGGCTGAACATTCAGCTTATTCTGTGATAACTCTCTGTTGTGTGCAAGGTCTAACTGAAGCCCACCACTATTGCCCTTCCCCAGTGGTGGATTTAGTCAGCCCTGTGCACACTTTACCATTCTCCCCGCCCCCCCCCCCCGGAGGGACACGAGAAGAAGCTCTTCTCTTTTGTCTTCCCCCCCTTTTTAATTCCCTTCGTTGTTCCTCATGCTATATTATAATTATTAGGAAATACACGAAAATAAAGTGAGGTATGTTTTAATTTCTTTTTCACCACAGACCAGTTAAAAATTCCTGAAGGTCTGGCAAATTGCTTAATGATCTTTCAACACGTTGTTGGAACTGTTAGGTAATTACTGTAATGAGATTTGGATAACAGCGCTAAAAATAAATGCTAACAACCTTTCCTTGGTTCATTTGAATGGAAATCCCAGAGCACAGTTTGATAACTTTTGGTCTAGATGCAAGCCTATATTTGTATTATAGCAGGCCTTAACAAATCTGCAGCACGTCTAGGAGCCCGGCCAAAAAGCTGAAGTGCGTAGGTGTGTGGCAGTGAAGGGGTCCCCCTCATCACCAAAAGACCACTGCTGCTGCAAATTTATTTCTGTCATAAGCTTTTGTGAGACAAAAATTCCACTTTGTCAGACACTTGACTGGGATCGCTTCTGGGGTCAAAGCTTCTGCCTGGCTTTGGCATGGTTTACCAGACAAAGAATGTGGCAGTTCTGGGGTATGTGGGTTTTCATAGTGTATTATAGAATCATAGAACTGGACCACACATGGGTTTTCATGATATGAAATTATGTTATAAATAAATATTATATTTTTATTTTTATTATATCATATTTTATTTAACTAACTAAGTTGAATGTTTCATTTTAATTATTTTATATGATTTGTGTAGGAGAATAAAAAAAAAATTAGTGCTGAGACACCGGTCTGGTTGGAGCCACAGGCTACTATGGTAACAGGGTTGCTTCTTGGGCAAGTTTATATTTCTTCTTTTTAACAAATAGCCTAAGCTGATAATTAAAATGTGTTATCTTTCCTTTCTCATGCTTTTCCCCCAGCCACCTGGACAAAGAATTTGTTCTGGCCTGTCCCATCTTTGTTCTAAGTGAAGAGGCAGGATTACCTCATCTTCTCCTCACGCCCCCTGGTACCATAGCCCCTTAAGAATGTAAGGTCAAGATCTCTGCGCAGAAATTAATGAGTGTGAGGGTAAAGTGGCTGTGCAAGGTATGCAAATACTCTCAACAGTAAACACAGGCAGAGAATAATTATATGCTTTCTATAATCATTAATATACATTATATACATGTTAATGTAATCATAAAAGGTTTGTAGAATGTCGTCAATCATCTATGCAACTGTTTACTTATAATAAGGACCTTGCTATTAAAGTAACTACTGTATAGCACAATGAGCTGCATCCACACAATAAGAAAAGTAAATGATGAGGAGGTAAGAGTTATAAGATTAATTAAAATCAGGGGCATCGCTGGCGCCTGGTACATGGGACACGTGCCCCAAGTCCCAGCACCAGTGCCCCGAGTGCCAGTGCGGCCCCTGCCTCTCTCGGCCCTGTCCCCAGCTAGAGATTTGGGGCTGGGCTGCCTGCAGCAGTGACTGCCTCTCCCACCCCATCCCCAGCCAGGGATCCGGGACCAGGCTGGTGGCAGCAGAAACCCAAGGTGGAATCAGGCCCAGGTGCAGAATCAGGGCTGTGGGGAGCAGGGCCCTCAGCTAGAGGGTGGGGCCCATGTCCGTGCCCCAGGTCTTTCCCAGGGGCACCAATGCTCTTGATTAAAAGTCTATCCCAAAAGACACAAAGCCCTTGTTAACATGGAGAAGAAAGATGTGTGATTCAAGGGATCACAGCAAATCAGACAAATTTGTGTATATGCTCTCATAAGACTTCATGTCCACATATAAATTGAGAAGGGGGTGACTATAAAATCCATCCTGGAATCAAGTCGCCTGTATATCAGAAAGAGAGGAGCCGGTGGCTTTTGATATTGGGATGCCTGTGCCTTTAAGAAGCCAGAAACCTTTAACAAGCCAACCAGGAAGTCAGAGCTGAGCATCTCTTTAAAACAAAAACCTCCTGTAAGTGGAAAAACAAACAAGTTCCCTCCATGTTTTCCCCTTTGTGTGGTGGGTTTGTGCCCCCCACTAGGAGCTGGCAGCTCTCAGCCCCGGGCCGGATGCTGACTTCAAACCCCACCCCATGCTCCAGATTTGGCTTCTCACCCCTGTCCTACCCCTGCCTCCAACTGCTCAATACCCCAGGCCAGTAACATACCACCCCCTGCTCACACCTTGCACAGCCCCCACACCAAATTCACCCCTTTTGCCCTCCCTTTAGCACCTCTAAAAAGAGGGATTAAGAAAACTGACGACAAGTAAGGGCAGAAGGATAGGCAGCCTTAGCAGGAAAGTGACGGGGTTGACTGAAAATGCCCAGTTGATGTGAGCATGCTTTGAACACCCACAGTAACATAGTCTGCCGAGGCACTGCTTCTGGCACTACATGGGCCCTGTGCTGTCCTGCACTCAGGAACACAGTGCAGAGATCACAAAACTGCGGGGCCAGGGGTGATCACCCCTCTTGCCCCCCTCCCCCAAAGCCAGCCCTGACCCTCAGGCTCCTTCCCTGGAATACCCACCAGCCCAGTTTCCCTTCTTCCTCACCTGGCCAGAGCTGCAGGGGCGTCCAAGTCGCTCCCTGGCCAAGTTATTCCTGCCCTGAGCTCACATCTGAGCATGCTCAAGGTGGGAGGTTTGAAAACTCCCCAGCCTGGCCACAGCTCCCTGCGGTCTGGATATGGCCTTTGAGTTTGAAGAGCCTGGAATAAGGGGGAAAAAAATCCTGGATATTTTAAAGATATTTGAAAATTCCTCCTGGATGGAGGAATTTGAGCTGAAAAGGAGGATATGACCGACCAGGAAAAAACAGAAGTATGGTAACTGAAACCTTCACAGGCAGTATCAAAGGTCACCACCCAGTACAAGCCTGCAAGGTGTGGTCTGCTTTCACTCCTGCTCTCTAGGGGAAGTCATTTCATGCTGCTTTCTGAGCCCTTCAGCAGCTTTTCTCTTTCTCTGCTTCTTGCTTCTCTGGAAGTCCAGTGAGGTCTGCTAGGAGGAAGCAGCATGGAGATGACAAAGCAAGAGTGGCTGCTGTGTACTCTGGAGGAGATGGAGGACAATGAGTTGATAAGATTCAAACTTTCACTGATAAGAATTCCTCTGAAGGAGAGATATGGGAAGCGTATCCCCTTGGGCAGATTAATATCTGCAGATCCTATTGGCCTCAGTGACCTGCTGATCGCATTATATGGAAAGCATGCAAAGAAGGTGACTGTGAGATTGTTGAGAGACATCAGGAGACCAAGAGATGGTAAGGAGCAAGCCTGGAGAGATCAGACTCAACGGGCGCTTTATTGTGTGTCTTTCCTTGCACACGTGAACTGCTGGGCCAGTAGTGGTGCCTCATCCTAGTTAGAATAAAAATCTTTCTCCTCTTCTAATGGGTGGTACTGGGAGTTTGCAAAGTAGAATAAGACTACAGAAATTAGGGGGGAAAAAACAATTCAGTGGGATAACAAATATCACAAGCTGTGACCTTTTTATTCTCATTGGGCTAAAACTTTACATCCCCTCTCCTTTTTTCCTCAGTCCTTGCTCAAGCAAAGCTCCCACTGAGGTCAGTAGGTAAATATTGAAAAATTCCTTCAGGATCAGGCCCAGCATTATTAGACCACATTTTCCCAGCTATTGCTTAAGGACCAACTTTCACTCTCATATCTATCAGATCTTACCGCCGAGTACAGCTTGTCTGCAACTATTTGCTTTACTACATACCACACCCCTTCAGTTACCTACAGACCTGTTTTTCTCGAACTAACTGACTGTTCCCGCCCCCCTTTAGAAAGTGTTACCCAAACCAGCAGTGACAAACAGGCCTGTCCCTAGGGGGGGTGCAGGGCCCCAGGCAAATCACCCTCTGTGGGGCCCATTCACACCCCTGGCACTGGGGAGGGCAGGGCCTACCAGCACAGGAGAGGGGCCAAAAGGGTGGCCCGGTTCAGCACTGCTGGTCTGCCCCTCCCCATGCTCCCTGCCACACGAGCTGCTCTCAGCTCTGTGCCAGGGCAGCAGGGAGGGGGTGGGAGGCAGGGCATCCTGGGTGTGGGGGTAGCTATACGGGCCCTGCGCTGTCTCGTCCCCACTGCTCCGGCACAGAGCCAAGAGCAGCACATGTGGCTGGGGTGTGTGGCTGGAATGGCAGAGCTGAACCCGGCCACCCTTTTGGCTGGCTCGCCCCATCCCCAGCACGAGGAGGGGCAGTGGTGTGGCCCCGCAGGGCCCTGTGCTGCTGCCCCGTCACCCTACTTTAGGGATGGCCCTGGGAGACACATCTAGGGCACAGTGCATCATGGACAAGAATCCCGGCACTGACTGACTTTCTAACCCCATCAGGGAACCACTTTCTTCTTTTATCTTTCTCTGTTCATTTATCTCAAAAAAGTCTGGATTCAAAGCAGTAAAGAAGCAGAAGAGGGGAAAAGAGAATCAGAGAGAGGAATAAAATGGAGACCTTTGGGGTTTGGAAGTGAAGTAATTCAGTAGAAACTGATAGAGAAGCCAGAGACAAAGTCTTTCAACATACTGGACCTAAAATCTGCTCTAAAAGCTAGTTTCCCTTTTCTCTTTCACATGCAGTTTCCCTGGTTCCTTCCCTAGAACAGTGGTTCTCAAACATTATTTGATCCTTTGTTTCTGTAGTATTTTATGCCCCATCATACAAATACATATACCAATTATAAAACAAACGGGTAATTCTCACTATTAAAAACAGTGAGGCATTGATTCAAACAAAGCTAATGAACCATTGTAATAAGAGCAAAAGCAAACCTGTGATTGTGGTTGATGCCTAACATTAAATGTTCACACTATGTTGTAACAAAGGGATTAACCTACCAAAGGCAATGACTTTGTGTGAGTTTAATAGAAATCCATCAATATGCACAGTACCATTTAGTACCAAATGGATAGCACCAGTTATATCTGGAGGAATCAGCTTTGTTAGTTATTGTATTGATATGCTTGTAGAAGGTTGTGAATTTAGAAACACTCCCTAGCATGGGCCAGTGTTATGTAAATTGGGAGACGTGCCCCAGAGAAGATTTAACATGGCTGCTCCCAAGTACCCACCTGGATACCTGTCTGTATGATTAAAGTTCTATTCCTTACTCATTCAGTAGTATCGTCTTTAATGAACCCTCAAGATCATTACAGTTATGCTGTGGTTAAAATGTGTACAGTAAGGATTTTTCTCTTAAAATGCTTCACTCCCTGTCATGTGATGCACAATGGACTATTATCTGTGTTACTTTTCTGTTCACTTTCACAATGTTATCATGAATTTTAATGCAAAATATGCCATGCAAAGTTCCCTTACAAGTGCTCTGCCTTGTTTTGGTGTCATCTTCCCTGTAGCATTATGTATGTGTACAGATGTGAAGCATATCTCCAGGTATATTACATAGCTGAGGGGGAGGGGGGTAATCAGGACTATCTTCCAGAAGGGTGTAAGCAGCTAGAGCTGCAAGCCCATACCCAAGGCTGTAACAGATTTTGGCACTCGCTGCAAGTACCTCAAAAAGCACCTGACCCTGGCCCAGGGCCCACTCCAGCCCTGGGCTGTGTCTGACCCCAGCCACTGCCAGAAGATGGTGAAGAGCCGGATCTGTCCCCAGGTGCCTTTCTGTGGCAGCTAAGGATGGATCCAGATCCCTGCCGCCAGACAAATGCAGTTCCCTCTCACCCTGCCAGTGGCTTCCCCCAAGTCCCCAGCCCCTTCCCTAATCCCCCACCCTACTGCCAGCTCCCCACCCTCCCCTGAGTTGCCCCAAAGCCCGCCTATCTCCCCTGCCCTGCCTCCAGCTCCCCCCTCCTCCTGGCCAAACCCCTCTGCACCCTGTCCTCAGCAGCTGCCCGTCTCTGACCCCCCATAGGAGAAAGTAAAAGGTTAAAATAGAAATTATGAGTAGCAGTGCCTAGGTTTTGGCTCAAGGCCTAATGAAGTAATCCAACAGTGGGTCTGAACTGAATGTTCAGTGAGCCTGAACTGAAGGTATGGACACAAAACAAACTGTGAAGTTCAACTTCACTGGAATTGGCATGAAACAACCTAAAATCGTAATTATAAGTATGAAAAAATGGAAGAAGTACCTGAAAGGTGGGAGGTGTTAGGAGGTCTAATGTCAATGAATAATGCCAAAGAGATAGGGAGTTATTATGTAAGTAACCCCTGCAGAGGTACAGTTTCAGTCAAACAATGACACCTTGATGAATAGAGATAGGAAACTTTTTGGTCAATCCTGACACCATGATGGATGGAGATGTCCAGTGATGGATGCATGGACCTATCAAATAAATGGGTGGCATCAAGAAAGGGGCATGTGGACCAATCAAGGTAAATTTGGATCCCAAAAGGGGCCGAGTCAGTAGGTCCGAGGAGGGCGTAAGAATAGGAGTCCCGGAGCTCAAACATCATGCAGCCGAGGTGGTGACAGTGAGTCCTGCTGTCAGTTGAGCTCTTCCATTGCATTGAGGTCACCAATTCTGCCAACAAATCTGTTGCTATGGATTGTTTGCCATAGTGCTATGTTGCAATAAAGCCTAGCCTGGCACCTTCATTTCAACAAAGATCCATGGTCGTGTTGGTTTCCTTGATCATAACTGTTGCCTCAGTTTGCACACAAGGTACACCTAGGCTCCAAATCACTGAGCTAACTGAGTTCTCACTAGAGATTTGAGCCAAAGGTAACCCAAAGTGTTAACCAAAGGAACACTTCCGCTTAGGTTCATGAGGCTAACTCAGTTCCTGCTTAAGATCCAAGCCAGGCTCTAGATACTGGGCTAACAGAGTTTCCACAAGAGATCTGAGCCAGGGGTAATCCTGAGTGAGCACACCTGCAAAGACGCATGCATGCATTCACACATGCAGCCAAACTGATATCAGTGCTGGACGCAGAATGACACCGATAAAAACACATTTTGCCTGATGTGCCTGACGGCACTCTGCCTGGCTTCACTCCACCTGGCATACCACACCGTTTACCCAGGGCCCCCTTATCCGGCTGCCGGAGTGGCCACGCCACAGGCTGGGCTCCCCCTGAGCGCACTGAGGGTAGTAGTTTTAAAAACTCCCTGCCTGAGGCAGCTCCCTGCTGGGTGGAAGACTGTGTCTTCCAGCCGGGCAAGGGCCGGGGCAGCCGGCGGTGCTGGCTGCACAAGTGAGCAACAGTTCACGCTGCCTACAGAGAACATTGCTCAGCGCCCTCTAAAATTTGGCACCTGGGGCTTTGCCCCAGTTTTCCCAACCTAGTTATGGCCCTGCCCATACCCAGAGAAGATAAAGATAATGGTGCTAGCTAAATAAATGCCTGTGGCACCTGAGCCCAGGAAGAGGGGGACAGGCGGAGAGGAACAAATATAGACAGTTTGATATAGAAGAGGCTTTTTACCAGGGAAACACCATCTTGAAAACAACTCCACGAGACTGGGCCTATCCACGTGGCCAAGAGGGCCAAGATTGGTTGAACACCACAAGCAGCCAGTCTTGCAGGTAAAAATGAATATAAACTAGGCTATGTCTATACTGGCAGTTTAGTTCAAATTAAGGAGGATTAATTCAAACTAAATTAGTGCATGGCCACAGTAGATTTTGTTACTCTAAGCTAAGGAGGTCCTTAATTCTAAGTAATGAATGCTTACTTCAAAGTTGTAAAACCTCCCTTTACTTCAAAGTAATGGTTAGTTCAAACTTATTTGTTTGAACTAATCCAATGGAGCTGCATTCTTTCAAACTAATCATTAGTTCTAATCAAACACGGTTTGACTTTCTTCTTCCCAGGGTGCATGGCAGCAGGAAGGAAGTGCCTGGCATCAGGTGGGGGCATGGTCCTTCTCAGGTACCATGTTGCAACTCTTCCCATCATGCTCCCCCTCCTAAGTCAAACTAGCAATTCCTGTGCATGGACATGCTAGTTTGCTCTAGGTTTCTAGTGTGGACATGCTAGTTTGAACTAAGTTAGTTCAAATGAATCAAAATTAATTTGCACTAATTAGTTTGAACTAACTTAGTTCGAACTTGCATTCTTAGCTGCAGACATAGCCCTAGAGAGTAATCCTGGATAGTGTTATTAGACTGATATGTGTTTTATGTCTTCTGTTTGCTTGTGGTAACTCCCGGCTCCTTTTATTAAAAGCTTTAGCCCACACAACATTTTCTTGTTTCAGAATACAAGCTCTGTCATTTCAAAACAAGGAAATTTAGATTGATTCAATGAAACATAGTTTAAAATCAAAACAACGCTTAGATCACAACCATTATAGTGAAATAACACACTGTGGACGTGTTATTTCAATTTAACAGTTGTTTTGATTTAACACTTTTGCCCTTCTCCTTCCCAGGCTGCCTTCCTCTATTCATATATTGAGTGGGGGGATGGCGCTTTTAGAGGGCCATCTTGCTACACCTCCCATGGTGCTCCTCTCCTAAATCAAACTAGCAAGTCCTGTCCCTGGACATGCTAGTTCGATTTAACTTTCTGGTGTGGACCTGTTAAATTGATTTAATGATTTTATAGCAATTTTATTAAATCTATTTAAGTTAAATTGATTTAACTACCTGTGTGTGGACATAGCCTATGAGTCCACATTGACTGGGGAAGGGTCCCTATGACAGTAGGATGGAAGTTCCCAGTGAGTTATCTGGGGGTATTTGCCGGGGTACCTTTCCCTGAGTGTCAGAAGGGCGCACACCCACTGCCTGGGACTGATTACATGCAGAAGACTGGTGTGGACTGACCCAGGAGTGGGGGTCCACCTAGCAAAGTGGGTTAAGTCAGGGCTCAGGAATGGGCTAAGGAGGAGGCACAGTGGCACACCAGACCAGGTTCTGGTAAGAGAACATCACACCCCCTCCCAGCATTTCCATGCCCCCAGTGGGCTTACCTCCTACTTTGAGACCCTCTGCCCTAGAGGGAGGTAGCTGGGAACAGAAGTTTCAGCATTTGCTAAAATAAGGCAGAAGCTGCTGATGCTTTATAAATCACAGGGCATTAACTCATAGACACTGTACAAGTAAACACAACCATGTCTATCAGCATCCAACATTTTTTGGTGTACCTCAGCAAGTAATCTGCCCCATCATGGTTGCTTCATTTTGCTACATGCCTTTCCTGAAATTATTCCAACTTGATCTATTGCATGCAATTGTCTTCATGACTAATGTTACCTGCCAGCTGTTGTAAAGTGCCCGCCAATACCCTTCCTTATCTAAAAATCAAATGGGCTCCACTTCCCAGCTCCTTGGTATCACCTGAGCAAAAGCAGACATTAATTCTGGTCATGGAAATATGGTGTTGCCCCAAGCAACCTTAACTGTGCATCTGCCTCTTCTCTGTACTCCAAAAAAGCCCCTTGCCCCCATCTTCCTTATAAGACTGGGACATGTGATGTGAATACACATAGAACATTACTGTGAGTGGGGAATTTGCACAGGGTGAGATGAGAACTCAAGGTTAAGGGTAATTCAGAATCAGACCTGTTATTATTTAGATCATGCTGTAGCTAGGTGTGATGTTTTACAAACAATTCCCTTACTCTTAAATTGATCATGAGCAGATGCTGACTAGAGTTTGTAAGCTTTACTGAAAGGATAAGTTTTATGAAGTGACTTCAGAGAGAGAAATGGACGAGTTGCTGATTGTTGTCTTGTTATTCCAGCAGGTTCTCACAAGATGAGTATAAAGGAAGAGGAGAATTCCCAGTGGGTAGAATCTACAGGAGCAGAGCCATATGGGACATTCTGTAGGACACCACAGAGTCCTGAGAAAGAAGATGCCAACCAGAGTCAAGGCAGGGAAATACAGCAGCAGGGAGTCCCAATGGGGGAGAGACACAGGGTATTCACTCCTTACATAAAGCACTCTAGGAAAATCACAGTTAGAGAAAGGATTCTCCACCTTCAAATCAAGAAGGAGGAAAGACCTTACTTGTGTCCTGATTGCGGGAAGGGATTCAGCCAGAAATCAAATCTTGTACGGCATCAGAGAATCCACACAGGAGAGAAACCTTTCAAATGTAGTAAATGTGGGAAGAGCTTCAATGACAGCTCTAATTACAATCGCCATGAGAAACTCCACCTCAGACTGAAACCTTACAACCATCCTGAATGTCAGAAGAGCTTCGGTCTGAACTCAGACCTCATCTGTCATCAGAGAATCGACACCACAGAGAAACCCTTTATGTGTATGAAGTGTGGATTAAGGTTTCATCAGAAAGTGAGCTTGACCCAGCACCAGAGAATCCACAGTGGAAGGAAACCTTTTAAATGCTTTGAATGTGGGAAACAATTCGTGGCCAAGGGATATCTAGGGATACATCACAGAATTCACACTGGAGAGAAACCTTTTAAATGCTCCGAATGTGAGAAAAGATTCATGACCAAGGGATCTTTAAGGATACATTACAGAGTCCACACTGGCGAGAAACCCTATCATTGCCTCGATTGCAAGAGGAGCTTCAGTGTGAGTGGCAACCTCATTCGCCATCAGAGAATACACACTGGAGAAAAACCTTATAAATGTAATGAATGTGAGAAGACCTTTAGTGACAGCTCCAGTCTCACAAAACATAAGAGAACCCACAAGGGTGAGAAATCTTTATATATTACATCTGGTTAGGAATTTTCTGTCCAAATTATTTTTGATTTTGCTGAGACTACATATTCTGTTGAAGATTTTCCATGGGAAATATTTGGAATTTGCTGATATATTTTGGTCTATCCATTAGGGAAATTGGAGACAAAATATTTCAGTTTGAGTTAGTTTGATCTTAATAGACATATTTTGGTTTGTTGAATTGACTCAAAATCTTTTGAATCAATTCAACATTAAGCTGCAATTTTCAGGCTGTGATGCATTGCCTTATGGGAGTAGCTGTTCAGGCTCCCTCCCATCCTATGTTCTGGGTTTCCTGACCAGACTACATTTACCATGATGCCACAACGTCTCCCTGTTGACACTGGGTGTGTGGCAGGGAATCACATAGCTCTGATGCATCATGGGAGATGTAGGTTACTTGGGGTATGTTCACACACACTTATTTCGAAACAACAGAGGTTGTTTCGAAATAGAACTGCCATGGCCACACGACGCACGGCCATTTTGAAACAAGTAAACTGCTTGTTTTGAAATGGCCGCCGTTCTTTCAGAACGGCTAAAACCTTGTTTGGTTTTGAAACAGCCCTGTGCGGACATGTTGTTTCGGAACAAAGTGTTCTGAAACAACATTTGACCTCCCTCCCATGGTGCTAAGCACCCTGGGAGGAAGGGCTGCCCCCGCAGCACCCTGGCCAGGGTGCTGAGGGTTGTCTGCTGGCCGGCGGAGGGGACTGCAGGCACCTGCAGGGTGCAGCACCTTGCTGCACTGCACTACGTGGGTGCCTGCACAGGGCTGCAGGCACCCGCGGGGTGAGGCATGGGGCTGCGCCTTACCCCGCGGGTGTCTGCAGGGGACTGCAGGC
>ML682093.1:1204913-1246904 GCA_007922195.1 Podocnemis expansa
CTCGTGGGGTCCCTTCCAACCCTATGATTCTATGATTCTATGACAGCTGTACTTAAGATTACCTGACACTCTATTATGAGACCCTGTTTTCAGTTGTGTATGATTTTACCAAAATTTAAACTGAAATTTTCCACCCTGGGTGTCTGTCGCATGCTACAGATGGAGGGGGGTGGATGGAATTTCAGCTAAAGTGTTTCTGAAATTGTTTCTGAAAGTAAAAAGTAGGGGAATGTGTTATTTAGCCTGTGTTAAAAACTCTAGCACTGCTGTGCATTAGAACAGGGATTCGAAATTTTGGTGAGCATTTTTTTCTCTGTTCCTTTGAAAATCCACCTAAAACTCACCCAAAATATGAGCCTATGAAAAATCACAGGTCATACATGCTCAGCCAGGGAAGGGTCTGTTTACATTTATAGAATCTTTAAGAGATGTTTCAAACCCATAATAAAGGGTTTTTTTTTAAAAAAAAAATGAAATGGAGTTGTAAGCATTAGTATGTTAAGAACTCTACTTTGTCTAGGTCTGATTCTGCGATTGAATTTCTTTTGATGATTTAAAGGAAGTGTTGTCTAAAGGTTACCTTACACAAAACAGGTTCTATCCCTGGTTCTGGGGCCTAGGATCTGCTAATTATAGTAAAGGGGGGCTGGGAGTCAGGACTCCTGGGCTCTCACTCCAGCTCTGCTACACACTTGCAATGTGATTTTTGGCAAGTCACCTTTCTCTCCTAAATAAAAATTCAGTGTGTGTGCTGTATTACAGTGCATGAATTTTGTAAAGAATAGTAAAATTAATACTTCTTTTTTTTTCAAAAATAGGGCAAATAATCCCTTTAATTTTGTCCTCCATACCCTCTGCCCACATCCACTCACTCCATTGGGCCTATAGTCTCTGTGCCTCTGTTTCCCACTCCACCAGTCAATGGGAATGATAAACTGACTGGGACTTTCTATCTAATGTTTAAATCTCGTCTTCCCTCTTCCTTTGATGTGCAGGGTTCACTTTCCCCAGGCAGGCTCTTTCAGATGTTCTGAAACTGAACTTGGGTTTGAGGTGAGTGCAGCCGTGACTGTCAACTACACATATGAATCCTGGCGTTGGTATCAAACTTCAGTGGAAGAGCAGGGGTGGATGATCGCTGGCCCTTTGTTCAACATCTCTGCAGAACCCATCGGAGCTGTGGCAGCTGTGCATTTCCCACATTTCATCTGCTTTGCAGGTATGGCAGACAAACAAGAAGGAGGGTAAAAGTTCTATAAACCCATAGATTTCAGTGATTCTGTAGCAAACCATGGCTGGAAACACACAAACACTGCACATTTCAGCAGAGATTGAGTTTAAAACTTTCAGCAACTACAGCAAGAGAAACTAGGTCAAAATCCAAATAACTGAAGGACTAACCCCTTTGGTTCTTGGCAAGTAACAAGCCGTTATACTTGCTGGGTCCAGGTTCAAGATGGAACCATGATCACATGCGCTAAAGCTGTGCATGATACTTCATAAAGAATTGGAAGAGGTTGTTTGATTTAGCTCTCTTGGTATGGACAGTAAGGCTATGTTCACACGTAAACTGTTATTTCGAAATAAGTTTATTTGAATTAAAGGAAAGCCTGCTATTAAAATGGCTGTTATTTCGAAATGGTTATTTCGAAATAAGGCCATTCGGACATGTTGTTTTGAAACAATGCTGTTGTTTTGAAACAATGTGTCCGAACACCGTTGTTTTGAAACAACCGTTTCGAAACAACGGCTATTTCGATTTCCTGCTAGATTTTACTGCTTTGGAATAATGGCTGTTATTTCGAAACAACAGGACCTGTTGTTTTGAAATAACAGTGCATCGTGTGGACATAAGAATTTTTATTTCGAAACAACGGGTGTTGTTTTGAAATAAAACTGTTGTCTGAACACAGCCTAATATGTTGGATGCTGTGCCATGGCCTATAAATTCTCATGTACTTCAGTGTGTGGGACCTCCAAGGGATCCAGCTTTTCCGAAACAATAGGCTACATGGCCCAATGCCTCCAAATTTCCAATACACTCCAGCTCACCTGTTCCTCAATGTGGGCTCTGCCCTGTGTCTGACTGAGGTACTCTCTCTATCTCAGCTCCTTTCCCAGATAGACTTCATTCTCCATGAGGCCTCCTGAGAGTACCAAGCTCTCCTCCAGGTGCAGGCTGTAAATTTAATTGCCCTATTTGATGTTGTCAGGCCATGTGGGGTGGACACTACTTATGAGATAATATTCTTCATCACTCTGATTGGCGCAGCTCACAAAGTGCAGGTGTGCAAGACAGGTGTAACTGTCTCCCAATAAATGCTGGTTTTCCTAATCCTAAAACGGGGTGCTGAGGTGCTCAGTAACCGCCACGTCCCTCTTCTGGGTTTTTCTAGACACTGAACTTTTTTATCCTGTGCCCTGTTGTCTGCACACATATGGAAATGCAGATAAGTCCCACAAGTCCCTTTTTGTTCCCCATGCTCACTTTGCCTATGTGCTTTACCTAAAAAAAAGCCAACAACAACAAAAAGAAACACACACACCCCCAGCCCCCAATCTGCAGTGTAGAAGCCTGAAGTTACTTTTGCAGATTTGGAGCCCCAGCTGTTCTCCCCTCTGGCAGTTGAAGCCAGCCAGATGGCTGGTGGAAACAGTTTTGTGTGTCTTTATGGCTATGTCTACACCACAAAGACTTTTTTTCAAAATAAGGAGGCTTATTCTGGGAAAAAACAAACAAACAAACAAACAAAAAAAACCTTTATTCCTGTCCATGTAGGCATTTTGGTATTTCAAAATAAGCGCTTAATTATTTCAAAATAATGAAGCAGTATTTCAAAAAACTAAAACCTGGGTTTATTTTGAAATATTGATTCTTTTGAAATAGCTGTTTTGAAAAAAGCCATTCCCAGCTGTGGAATTGGCTTTTTTTGAAACAATAGCCGTATACTTTAGATTGCCTTTCCCTATTTCTAAATAGAAAGTCTAGCAAAGGCTTTCTATTTTAAAATAAGAACTCCTACCTTATTTCAAAATAGAGAGTCTTCACTATACCCTATTTTGAAATAACCATTTTGCAATATCAGTGGCAGTGTAGACATAGCCTTTCTTTTCTGTTTTTAAGTACGTGAACATTAGAGAGCACAAGGAAATACTTAAAATTAGTGGGAAGGGTTAGATAGTTGAGGGTGGCTTGGGGGATAGTTAATTAAGAAAGATGGATGTGAGGATCTCAAGGCTACATCTTTGGCTCTGCCTCTCCCACTAGAAAGGCATTTATCTTTCTCTTCAAAGTGGGTGTCAGCAACCCATACAGCACTAATTTCATGTTTTGTCTTTGCTCTTTTCATAACATTAATATGAGGAAAGCCCCTGAGCACAGCTGGGTTGATTTGTCTGCAGGTAGGTTACAATTCAGTGTTATCTCTTTAAATAACTGTCCTCCACTCTTCTACTGCTGAAGCCATGAGAACCTAACACAGTAAGAGAGTGTCCAGTGAGTAGATGTAGCTAGGCCCTTTGAGTTTATATACATATTTCTAAAACACCTTACAAAGATAAGCTTATTTAGAGGCTTATGCTGGAGTGGGTGGGTGAGTTTTTGAGGCCTGTGTTGTGCAGGAGTTCAGACTAGAGATGATCATACTGGTTGCTTCTGACCTTAAAGTCTGAGTCTATGAACTATATGTACATGCTGCACATCATTCCTATGTCAAGTTCCAAGTGGCTGGCTTCTGCAACATAAGAGAGGTGGCCAGCAGGATGGCTTTCAGACTATGTAAAGAGATGCTACCAAATTCTTATTCAGTAACATATTAAAAAAACAGGTCACAGACTTATCAAGAGCTAGATCCAAGCATCACCAGCCCTGAATAAAGGGGCATCATGTAGTTGTGCTGCCCCTGGAAAGAATTAGTAACCAGACTGGAACCCAGTCACTGTTCAGGTCCTGTCCTCCCACCTTGCTCCATGATGGTGGAAACATGGAAGTACATTTCTTGCCAGCCCTATACTTGCTGCAGATCATGTCCTTTCTGAGACAGCTCACCTGACTCTCAGTGGCTCAGTCTCCTCCTGGAAAAGCAGTGGAGTCCTTTCAGAGTCCATTACTATGTGTTTTACTGCAGTAAGTGTGCACCGATAAATAGCTACACAACCGACACATCTCCCTGGGCCTAGTCCTCTCCTTTCCCTGCCATAGCTGAGAAGAAAGCCCAGTATTTCTAGCTCCTCATCCATTGCTCTAAACCTTGGGAAATGCTGTCATGTAACAATATTAAGTAAAACAGAATCTCATTCTGTTTGACACTCATTTGCAGGAGAAGATGCTGACATGTCCCAGATGCGAATTGCCCATTTCATTGGTGGAAGGATGATCCCGGAGGAGCCAACACAAGTGATGCCTTTCCATCTCGTGCTGGAGAACCCCAGCTTCTCTCTTCGGGGACCTATTCGCAAAGCAAAAGCTAAGCTATTTAAACCAATCCACAGTGTTGCACTGCTCTATCAAGCACTCGACTTTGCAAAGATAACTCTCCGCCTCTACTTGATACCTGACATCTGTGCATTGAAAAAGGTAACTGAGAGTCAACAAAAGTGAGTCAGATTCACCATCTACCATATAAAATATAATCTGGAATAACTGAGAACATGCTATCACATGCTTTGTTATGAGATCTGTTTGTGCAGCTAAGTATAGAAGTGGCTGTTTTTAAATGCCATGTAATCCCATATGTTTGTTTCATTTCTGAAATATGATATTCCATCTAGGAAATGATAGGTATGAACTTTTAAAGGTGATCTGCAAGGGATCTTTTTTTAAACGATTTGGCTGTCTTTTTTTATGACACAGAGAATGCCGGTAAGACATTTTACTACCAATTTTTTTCCTGCTTGTTTTGTAATTTAGAATTCTCAAGAACATCAGCTGGTCTTCAATGGTTTTGCAGGAGCACCACTGGGAGATTTAAGCAGTGTTTGTTGTTAGCTGTTACTATATTAAGTGAAAAGATGTGAATTAAGATCTTTATCAAAGGCTTACTCAGAGTATTAGGCTTTACAATTAAACATTTTTTTCAAAATTTTTATTGCATAAGGAGGTTCAGTTTTAAGCTCCAAATGACTTTAAGGTCAGAAGGAACCATTAGGACCATCTAATCTGACCTCCTGCACAATGTAGGCCACAGAACCTCATCCAGCCATTCCTGTAATAGACCCCTAACTGAGAACTAAGTTACTGAAGTCCTCAAATAATGGTTTACAGGCTTCAAGGCACAGGAAATCCATCAGTAATTGACCCATGCCCCTTGCTGCAGAGGAAGGTGAAAGTAACTCCAGGGTCTCTCCCAATCTGCCCTGAGGAAGATCATTCTGGGGAGTCTATCTGAGTTAATTTTTCTTTTTGTCATTACCTTAACTTTCACTCTGACACCAACATTTATGTGCACTGTACAGTCATCATAAAATAGAAAACACAAATACATTTTAAATAAACCATTTTGAGCCTTCATTCTCAATCGTAAACAAAGGGGGAAGGCTACAGACCTATTCTTTTTCTCCTTTTGCAGGTCACCTTGAATAAAAAATTGGAGGGAATGAATTATGCCTCTAGACTTTGTATTTAGATAACACTAAAATGTTTAAAGTTAGATCTTCAAAATGGCTTGTTTTGTACATACTGATTCATAGAGTACAAAAGATTAAGGTTGGAAGGGACCTTGGAAGGTCATCTAATACAACCTCAAGCTCAAAGCAGAGCTAATCATGACTAAATCATCCCAGCCAAGGTTTTGTCAAGCTTGGCTTTAAAAACCTTGGAGGATGGAGATTCCACAACCTCTGTTGGGTGCTTCACCACCATCCTAGTGAAAAAATATTTCCTAATATTCAATCTAGACCTCCCCCACTGGAATTGTTACCATTGTTCCAAAGAGCAGCCACGTTAGTCTAGTTCAGTACAACAAACAAAGAGTCCTGTAGCACTTAAAGACTAATAAATCTGTTAAGGGCATGTCCACATGCAGGATTTAAATTGAAATAACACTGGTTATTTCGATTTAAAAATCTTTAGATCCACATGCCATTTCCTTATTTTGAAATAAGGAGCTCCCTCCTTATTTCAAAATAAGGAAAATCATTTTGCTCTAACCAAACCTAGTTTTATATTGAAATGAGGGTTATTTCGAAACTGTGGTTTCAAAATAAAGCAGTGTGGCTGTGTTATATCAACATGACCCACGTATCGATATAACACTTTGGCCTTCCTCCCAGCACCCAGGGAGCACATCAACACCCTGGCCAAGGAGTGAGAGGGGAGCAGAGGGGCCCACCCACAACTCCAGCTAGCTGGGGTGGTGGTGGGGTAAGCACCCCGCGCCTAGCTTTCCCCGGTAGATGCCAGGCAGTGGGGGCAGGCAAGCCGATGTGCCCAGCTTCCCCCCACAGCTGCTGGGCACGTGGGAAAAGAGTCCCATGTGCCTGGCTTCCCCCACACCTGGTGAGTGGCAGAGGCAGGGAAGCTGGCACGCCCATCTTCCCCAGGCAGATGCTGGGTGGCAGGGGCAGGGAAGCCGGCACACCTGGCTATCCCTCTGCAGCTGCCGGGCACGCGGGAAAGAAGTCCTGTGTGCCTGGCTTCCCCTGCAGCTGGTGGGTGGCAGAGACAGGGAGCCTGGTGCACATGGCTTCCCTGCAGCTGGCTGGGCGGCAGGGAGAGGGAAGCCGGTGCACCCGGCTTCCCCTGCACTTGGTGGGCAGTGGAGGCAGGCAGACCTGTGGTCCCAACTTCCCCCTGCAGCTGGCTGGGCTGCAGGAGCAGGGAGCCTAGTGCGACCAGCTTCCCTACAGCTGGCCATGTGGCAGGGGCAGGGAGCCTGGCACACCCGGCTTCTCTGTAGCTGGCTGGGCAGCAGGGGCAGGGAGCCTAGTGCGACCAGCTTCCCTACAGCTGGCCATGTGGCACGGGCAGGGAGCCTGGCACACCCGGCTTCTCTGTAGCTGGCTGGGCTGCAGGAGCAGGGAGCCTAGTGCGACCAGCTTCCCTACAGCTGGCCATGTGGCAGGGGCAGGGAGCCTGGCACACCCGGCTTCTCTGTAGCTGGCTGGGCAGCAGGGGCAGGCAGACCCATGTGCCTGGCTTCCCCCTGCAGCTGCCCAGGTGGTGGGCCTGACCAGCTGCACGGGGAAGCCGGGTGCGTGGGTCTGCCTGCCCCTTCCACCCAGCGACCTGCAAGGAAGCCGGGCACACCAGGCTCTCTGTCCCTGCCGCCCAGCTAGCTGCAGGGGATATTGGATGCATGGGTCTGCCTGTCCCCGCTGCCTGCCAGGTGCAGGGAAAGCCGGGCACACTGGCTTCCCTGTCCCTGCTGCCTGGCGAGCTGCAGGGAAGCCAGGCTCATGGGTATGCTTGCCCTCACCACTCGGCTAGCTGCAGGAGGAAGCCAGGCGCACCAGGTTCCCTATCCCCGCCAGCCACCAGGTGCAGGCGAAGTCAGGTGCGTGTGACTCCATTCCCTGCACACCCAGCAGCTGCAGCCAGGGAGATCCCTACCCCTGTCACCGTGCAAGCGGTGCGAGAAATGGGGCACTCTGAGCTCCTTTCTCCTGCTGCCCAGCCAGCCACGGGGGGGTGGTGCCAGGAGTTCTGTCCCCTGCCAGCCTGCAAGGGGGGGGTGATGTGGGGTGATTGAAGATCCCTTCCCCTCTGCCCGGCCAGTGGCGGGTTATGTGGGATGCCCGGCAGTCCCTCCTTCCCACCCCCAGCCAATGGCGTGGGATGCAGGATGCAGGGGGATCCCTGCCCTGGGTACTTTTTTCTCCTGCTTGGCTTTCCAGGTGAGAGTTCCATGGCACCTTTAAAAGCCAAGAAATTTACTATTGCACTTCATCAAATGCATGAAATGGAAACTGCAGTATGTTGGGTGGGGGTGTATGTTCATGTAATAATAAATGTGTTAGTCATTAAAGTGCCATAGAAGTTCTTGTTACTTTGCTACAATAGACTAAACTGGCTACTTCTCTGGAAGTTATATCTACTGGAGATTTGCAAGTTTATTCTTTGACCAAAAGAGGAAAAAATATAAGATTCCGCAAAGAAGTAGAGACTGGGTGTAAACTTTTCAAAATCACCAAAGTGACTTAGGAGCTGTCATAGGGTGTCCATGTCAAACCACCCCCTCATGGCTTTGGTTGACCCTGCAGGTGTCCCACCCCAGTTTCTCTTTCTCAGCAGTGGCAACTTTAGGAGTAGGAGAAGCAGGTGGCCATCTAGGTCTCTGAGCAATAAGGGGCCCTGTTCTCAATTTCATGGACAGAATTGAAAACACAGAATATAGAAATCATTCCCATCCAGTAGAGCCAGTAGGGCTGGAAACCTTAGCATTTTTCAGCTTTGGCTTATCAAGGCAAACTATGATTAGGATCAGTGGTCTGTCTAAATTGCAGATTTCACCATCATCCGCCCATCACCTTTACAATGACATACTAAAAAAGCAGGAGCAAGCTCTTTGTGAGACCAACAGATAGCACAGTAGCAGGAACTTTTCAAATGGTCTCATCTTTTAGTTCCTCAGGTGGCCATTCTGCCATTTTTAAGCCCACTTGTGAAATTTTGCCTTTTTCTTTTCTGTTTTTACCTGTTCTTCTTTTGCCTCTTCTTTTACCTTTGCAACAATTTTTACTTTGGCTTTGGTTAGCTCACATTACCAGTTAGGTCCATATAGGATGCTACATATAAATACAGTGCTGCCTTCAAGCAATCATTACAGCTGTGTGTGATGTCTGTGCAGTATGTCTTTCTTTTGGTAAGTAATTATTGAGCTTCTTTTGTACTTACTATTCAGTATTTTTGAAGGAGCCAGAGTCTTATAACTTTGAGTACTTCAGAGAATTTAATTGAAATTTGATGTTTTTCATTTATAGCTACACACTAGAAACCTTGTTTAACTTATTTTCATTTATTATAATTATTTGTATTAAATTTCTAGTGCAAACATAAACCCAAGCCTATATGAAAAATTGTAAAATTTGACTGCCAAAATTTTAAATATGGTCTTTTAGTTATTTTGAAACATCATTAATTTTATCACTTTCTATTTAATTAATGCACATACTTTTACTTTTTTTAAATGTTCATTTTAACTTTGTAGTTCAGCATTATATCATTTATATTAAGTGAAAGATGATCAACTTACAAGCTCCATGATGGAAAGATCTTTAAAAATATAATACTCAAGAGTACTTTACGAGTTCCAGAGGGATAGTCATGTTACTCTTGCTCAGCAAAACAAACAAGGAGTCATGGGGGTGGGACCAAGGCCATGGGGAGGGTGCCAGTGGGGGCCTATAGGGGACCCTACAGTGGGCCTTTGCCTAGGGTCCCAAGTTGCCTAAGGCCGTCTCTGCTTCTCAGAACTCCTTGGGTTTGTCTACACTGCAAAGATTTTTCAAAATAAGGAGGCACGGGAATTCGGTGCAGCCTGTGCCCTGAACATTTCCTGGGGGTAGCAATGTCCCGCGTTAGTCTCCATCTCTACTGTCATTAAATAATTATTGTCAGGCCACCCTTATCATTGCCAGAGGCCAACAGAATTAAATGTTATTGTGAAAAGATAAATATATAAAAATAGGAGGAAAATGCTCCAAAATAAACATTGATATCTGTCAAAATTATAAAAAACTAAAAAAAGAATTTTGCAAAACCTAATTATAAACATTTACATTGCATCAAAATTATGTCTTAGTTGCTGTTCTTGTGATACTATTTTTCCTTGTCTTCATAAAATAGTTTTCCATTCTAAAGATTTCTGTGTAGGAGCAAAATGGGAACCAGGACCTTACTGGTACTGGCTTTCCTGCCTCTATGATAGTCTCTACACACCATGTCTTCTATTGATCTGTTTGCCTGTGTGGCAAAAATGACTGGGTTTGTTCTTCACAGGTAATTGATGACAAAGAAAGGAATAAGCAAGCAATACATGTGCCCAAACCTCCTAAAACCAAGCCATTGACCTATGGCTCCTCTTGCCTTATATGCAGCCCTTCATATATAGAAGTAACACCTGAGGTAAGCGGAAATTATCTTCTGAGCTTCCATGAAAGTTTAAAAATTTCAGGGCTGTCTCCTGAAGTCATCATTGAACTTAGTCCTAGCCAGAACCGTATTAATATATAGGGGTTTTAGGGGCTGAAAACCAGGCCCTGGGCTAAGGGGAAGGAAGTGCAAAATCCAGCCCAAGCTGGCTGTCTCCTGCTCACAGGGAGGACTGCTTGGGGGAAATGTAGGAGAGACCTTCTTACTCCCCTGCTCCAGGTAGCGTAGTATCCCAGGCATACCCTCACAGTTGCAGGGTGAGGATTTCCCTCCAGGTTGCTCCAAAAAGAGCTGCAATTCCACACTCCCAGGAAGCAGTTGCCTGCTGCTTTGCAGCCACCTGCTACCTTCACAGTGTAGGGATGCAGCCTGCTCTGGGCTCAGTTCTTTGGCACCAGAGACAAAAAGGTGATGGAGAATGGCAGGGGTGAGACTGGGCCAGGGGGATAACAGGGGTGGGGGGAATGAAGGGAGCAAGACAGGACAGGAGGGTTCACGGGACAGTGGGTGGCTGGAAGAAGGTGTCAAGGCTGTTTGCTCACTCTGGCATTCTGAGTGCAGAAGGTGGGGGCCTGCAACAGGTCTTAAAACTCACTGACCTTAAAGGCTGGTCTTAAAACTGTCCAAGGCCACCAGTTCCTGGCCTTGGAATGGTATTGCTGCTACCACCCAAATGCAAAAACCTCTTGAAAACCCAGGAAGGCACACTTGGGAATTCCTTCCTGTGAGGTACCATCAACCACTTTTATTGAACTCCAGCTGGGATATCAGCTGAAACTGGGACAGAAATCCCCTTTAGTAGCTGACTGTGCAGTCTGAGGCACATGCACACAAAACCTCTTGCCTTTAGGACACAGAACCAGAGCTTACTTTAAAAGGGTAAATTTTTTACTTAAAAAGAACAGATAAGAACATGGAGAGTTGCTTCTCTGCAATTTAACTTAGGTGGTTACAGGGTAGTGGGTGGGGGTATATGTGCTCAGCACAGAGACATCCAAAAACAAAGAACTACCCTGACTGCCTCTAAGTAAACATTCCTGGTTCTACTCATGCCTGGCCAGTTATAATCTTGAGTTTATCTTTGGTAAGGATGTCACTGGATCCTTCCTCAGGCCTCTCTCTGGCCTCCTCCCAATCCTTCCAGGAGCTCTGCTGCTATAAAACAAGAACAGTCAAGGCTGCTGCTCCAATTGAAAAAAAAAACCCGTGGTTTGTTCCTATTGGCTGCCCTGGGACTCATTGACCAGGGTGTTAACCCCTTCCTCCCCAAGGTTACTACAGAGGGGATGAGGCAATGCAGAGGAATCAGGGGATGGGAAGATTAGGGGCTGGGGGAAGGAAGCTGGAGCAGAGGTAAATGTGAGTGGGGAGACACTGAAGGAAAGAAGGATCTGAGGAGGGGGGAAATTGGAAGGAAATATGAGAGCAGGATCCCCACTGCACAGACTGTCACAGCTCACAGACAGTCAGGATGTCCTCCTACCCTGACTTGGGCATAAGAAGGAACCTACAAAGAGCCCATCAGGGCTACCTCACTGCCGCCACAGAAGGGGGAAAGGGGGACATGGGCCCATAGAAACCCCATGCTGTGCTGCTGCTGTTGAGGCAGGGTACCAATGTAAGTATGCCCCCTGAAGTGCCAGAGACCCCACTCTCCTGACCCCAGGTCAGCTGATGGCTGGCCAGAAACCCCAGAAAATCTTATAGCCCTGGGCCCACAAGTGTGTTAGTCTGTCCCTGGTTATGACATTAGGGGGGCACAGTGCTGGTGAGAGCAGGAGCGGGGATTCAGTAGGGGGCACTCTCCTTCCCTGTCAGTGCTGGCCCAGTGTCCCCATACAGTGCTTCAGGATGCTCTGCTCAAGGGATTTTTCAACATTTGTCTGCACTGGCAGCAAGAAGTGAGGTGTAGGGAGGCTGCTGGGGAGGCATGTGTGGTAGAGGCCAGAATGATGGCAGCCTCAGTGCTAGATTGTGGCCATTGGAATGGAGAAAGAGGGATGATGCAAAGGGCAGGTTGCCAAGATATGGTGTTCACATGCGAGTTGCTGGATAAAACACAGAGATTGTGAGCCTCATTGATGGGAGGGACCCCCAAAGGAGACCAGTAAAGAGGCCAGCATCACCAAAACTGAGGTGGGAGAGAGTGGCCTACAGAGGTGTGAAAAGCAGCAGAGAGAAGTGAAAGGGGCCAGAGAATGGAAGACAAACAAGGAGTCCTGTGGCACTTAAAGACTAACAAATTTATTTATTGCGTGAGCTTTTGTGGGAAAAAAATCCTGCTTTGTCAGGTGCTTTGAAGATGGGCTAACTTAGTCTTTAACATGGCCGGAGAACTCCTCCTTTGTTTTGTGAATAGATTAACACAGCTACCCTTTTGGAACTTGTCAGAATGGAAAATGTTATAGTAAGGCTGCCCTGCTCTGGTGCTGGTAAGGGTCCAGTTCTTCTGGAGACTGGGGTGTCCTATGCACATTAGATTCCCAGATATGTTGGTTCTAGCAGGGTCATCCCTAATGGAGCTCCTTATCTTCACTGCAGGAGCTGGAGTTCTCTTATGTAGATCTACAGGATGAACATCAATACATGGAGATTTTCACTCCAGACTTAGCATCCAGACTGGAGCTCGACTTGGTGAAGAAAAGTGACAGGCAACAGATTTGGAAGGCCTATGTGAGACCAGGTAAGTTCAGCTCAGCAGGGATAAGAAGTTCATGCAAGAACGCCCCCCCCCCCCAGCATTTGCTGACAATGCTCAGTGCAAAACTTGGGTGCAGAACAAGGCAGCAGGCTTATGCCCCACCCACATCCTATTGAGGTGGACTTGGAGTTGCCTCATAATGATGTGTTGATGCTGTTTGGTGTCTGGGTTATTGCTGTGTTTGCTGAAGCAGTATATTGAATTAGTTGATACAGGAAATAGAAAGGCAAGGCTGGCTTCTGATAACCACTTCTCAGCAAACACTTCAGAACTGCAAAGGGAAAGGACCAAAACTGATAGCTTTGCTAATACAGGCTCGCTCTGTCAACAGCTGAGCCTAACAGACCAGATTATATAGGATAGCCTTTACCTGCAACAAGGAGAACATAGACCCCAGCGGGTTTAAGGAGAGACATGAGCTCTGGCAATGAGAGTGAGGGATAATCTGGTGTGTATTTTGTGTCCTGCCTTGTTTGCTGTAACTTGTATTTTCCATCCTGCCTAGCATGAGCAACAGAGCCTAGCTTGTCACCAAAGCAACAGTGAATATTTTGAGACAGCTCAGCCCCTTTAGGCTGGTCTTAAAGTAGCTGCATAGAACCCTTTGTGTGTGTTTACATTTCTCTGTGTTCCTCTCTGCTGGTTTCTCTCTGAATACAAGTAATTTCTGAGTATCCAAACACAACATAAACCAAGATTCCAGGGTTGTCTGGAGAATTTAGGCCTGTCTAGGTCACCATGATGAGATAATAGGACTGTAGGCAAAATAGAGAGACAAGGTGAGTGAGGTTACATCCTTCATCAGACCAGTTTCTGTTAGTGAAAGAGACATGTTTTTGAGATAATATAGAAACATGTATGGGTTATATGTAGTTTTAAAATCCTTTTCTTTGGAGCTTTATTTCCTACTAAATAGCAAACAATACTTTTGTTCTAAGAAGACACCCTGCATGAATGCTAGTTCATGCCTGTTGAAGACTCCCAAAGGAAAGACCTGCAGGGTAATAATGGAAGAGACAGGACTCTGGAGCCCAGGCTCAAGCCTAATTGTAGAAGAATCACACAATTCAATCTCAAGAAAGTTAAAGGCATGAAACAGCCAGAAAGGGGACAGAGTGCAGCAAACCTTGTAGCTGTGACCTCCACAGACCTAAAGGAACAGAGTCTGGCATTTAGGTGGGAGAGGCACTTTATTTTGAGCAGCCAGTTGTGCAATATCCAAGTTTTTCTCCTGAACCATTTCCAGAAGGATCTTGCGAATTGCAGGTACCTCTTGAAAATCTATAAAATCGTCAAGTCTTTGCTACTAGCAGGATCACTTCCTTTTCTGAAGGTTGTCATGGGAATCCCAGGCTGGAGAGGATGTTAAAGACTCCTTAAGTCCAAACTTCCTGCACTGAAACAAGGCCCAATAAACCCAGACCATCCCTGACGGTTGTTTGTCCAACCCATTTTTAAAACCTCTAGTGATGGGGTGTTCACAACCACTTTTGGAACCCTGTTTCAAAGTTCAACTAACTTCAAAGTTAAAAGGCTTTTCCTAATATCTAGCCTAATAATCCCTTACTGCAGATTAAGCCCATTACTTCTTGTCCTTCCTTCAGAAAACATGGAGAACAATTAAATTCTATCCTCTTTATAAAAAGCCCTTAACATACATCAAGATTGTTCTCAGGTTCCCCCTCAAATCTTCTTTTCTCAAGATTAAACATGCCTGGTTTTTAGCCTTCCCTCTCAGATCAGGTTTTCTAAACCTTTTCTCATTTTAGTTTCTCTCCTCTGGATTCTCTTCAATTTATTCACATATTTCCAAAAATGTGGAGTTCAGAACTGGACACAGTTTTCCAACTGAAGACTCACATGGTTAAAATAGTGTGCATCTTACAGACAGCCTTTCAGTAAATACATCACAGCATGTTTTTTTGCAACTGCACTACATTGTTGAATCAAATTCAATTTGTAAGACCATGAGAATGGTTCTTCTTTGAGTGATGTCGTTTTGGACACCCCACTTCAAGTGGAGGTGCATTCCAATGGCATCAGTTGGAGATTTCTGCAATAGTGCCTGTAGAGGCCATGCATGTATGCAGGGTGTTTCACAGTGCCTGCCTGCATGCCTGGCCCTTTCAATTCCTTCTCAACTGTCCTTGACCTGAGATGGAGCTCCACATCACTTTTTCTGTAAGAAAAATAATTGGTTTTAGACATAGTTTACTCATGGTTTTCAGTCATGGGATAAGTTAGTTAAGATAGAAGATACTTAAGGCAGTCAAGGAAAAAGATTAGAGAGAGAGAGAGAAGAGAATTGCTCTTTCTTTAAATTCTCATGATTCCAGCATCACCAGACATTACTCCTGCATGGATGTAATCCCAATTTCAGATGAGCATGATCTTAGTGTTAGATGCCTTGGAGAGGGACATATCTCAGTCAAGTTCACACATTGCACTAAACTCAAGGTGAGAACCAGGCAAGCCAGATCTCCAGCTTAAGCTTATTGTCAAGGAAAAATCTCTTCAGCCTATCTCTGACTCTTAGGCTGTGTCCACACCAGGGTTTTATTTCAAAACAACTGTGGTTGTTTCGAAATAAAGCCTGGTATGTCCAAACGATGTTTCTTTATTTCAAAACGATGGGGTCCAGTCATTTCAAAATAAGGCCTGTTGTTTTGAAACTGTTAAACCCCACAGGTAATCGAAATAGCCCTTGTTTCGAAACAATGCCGTTAGGATGCATTGTTTCAAAACAACCCCAGTTTTGAAACAGGGCTTTGACCTTCCTCCCAGGGTGCACGACAGCTACCCCCGAGCCTGAGCGGCAGGCTGATCAGGCAGCAGCTGCCCCTGAGCCCAGGCAGCGGACTGAGCCGGCACCCACCACTTCTGCCTGGGTGGCAGGTGCCCCCTAGCATGGGCAGTGGGCTGAGCTGGCGCCTGCTGCTTCTGCCTGAGCAGCAGCTACCCTCAAGCCGGGGCTGCTGGGGCTACCCCGGGGAACCTAGGGAGCGGGCTTCAGGACCTCACCCCCCCGGGCTGGCAGCAGGCAAGCCCCACAAGCCTGCTCTGGGACCATAGGCGGCAGAGGGGGTGCCCCACAGTCCCACCCCTGCTGCCCCAACAGCAATGGGGGAGTCAGGGCAGGAGGATCCCTGCTGTGGGGGCTGTTTTCCTCTGTCTGGATCTCCAGGTGAGAGTCAGGCAGGGGATTGGTTGGCAACATGGCCCTGCCAGAGGGCCATGTTGCCACATCTCCCATGCTGCCCCTCTTCCGAACCGAAATAGCATATACACACACAGGGCATGCTATTTCACTTTCAGGGTTTTCCGTTCTCTGAACTGACATTTTCTTAATTTGATTTAAGTTGTTTCAAAATAAGGATTTTATTTCAAAATAACTCATTTCAAAGTAACTTATTTCAAAATAGCATTTAACATGTGAACACAGCCTTAGACTGAGAAAAAGGGCAGAGTTATCACTTAAACCTCTGTTGAGAGGAGGAAAAGAGCCTTAACTTCACTAGTCAGAGATGTTTTTAAAAAAATGGCCTGCAGCCACGTCATTGCCTCCTGTGCTGTCCACCTTATGGAAACATTCAGTTAGTGTGTCAACTACTTCCAGGAGCAAGAAAACATTGTTGCCAGGTCACAAGTCAACACCAACCAAGACTGTGCTGAAATTCACCACAGCTCAGATGCTGCCAACATCCTCATCAGCACTGCCAATAACTTTGGCAACCAGAGAAGGCAAAAAACACACTTGTAGAATTGACCAAACTGATTGAACAGATCACTTTGCTACCAGCAGCACTGGATCAATGGCAACAGAAGCAGACATAGGACACACATCCAGTGCATTCCCTTCTCTACAGCACTGATATTTCACCCTATCACCAGGTATCACAATCCTCAATGTCACCCATTCCAACCCTACTTTGCAGTGATGATGAAGAAGGCAAAGAAGGAGTTTTTGCCTCATACCAATCATCTCTCTGTCCTCCTCTGTATCCTTAGTGGTCAGTGAAGTACAACATAGAGGCAGACAAGCACAGCAAAAGTTTGGTACACTCAACAAGGATAGCAAATACTAGACCTGTTTAGCTATAAGATATATTCATCAACAACTTTGCTATTCAGAGTGTCTAACTATAATACCCTTTCAACCACTCCAATAATGGCAAAATGAGTGAGCTGACACAATGCTTACCTAAAGACAAACAGGAACAACTGAAGTTCTTTAGTAGATGAGGATCAATTAATTGCCCAAATGTCCCTGCAGGCGTTATTCGACATCCTAGATATGGCAGCTGAAACAGCAGCAACAGCCATACTCAGGTGTCGTACCTCCTGGCTGCAATCTTCTGGTATTTCAAAGGACCCACAGACAAAAGTAGATGATTTACCATTTGACATGGAGAAATTATTCTCCAAGAGGATAGATGAAATGCTACATTCTATGAAGGACTCTAAGATCACTCTCAGAACTCTGGGAATCTACATCTCATCTTTTAAATGTAGGAGATGCCAACCCAAGTAGAGAGACACTTCTCCACCCGTCAGTGCAGACAATGTGAGAATTACAGCCAGAAATAGAGGCCCCAGAGAAGGAGACAACCATTCAACCAATCAGCCTGTTCTGAATCAACTCAGATCGAACACTGGTTCTGGGAGTTTGCTCGAGCATCTGAGATACACACCGATGGTGGGAGTAACAACCATTTTCAGACACCTTTAAGGCCTCTTTTACCCCAAATGGGTGGCAGTTATCACAGACAGATGGGTCCTAGAGCTCATCCATATGGGCCAATCCGTCCCTTTCATATACACACCACCAACACACACACACCCCTTTCTGTCCCTTTTCAGGGATCCATCACATGAGCATTTACTAAAATAGAAGGTGCTTTACCTACTACAACTAGGAGCAATAGACCAGGTTGCATCATGTCACAAGGGTGAAGGACTCTATTCCTAATACTTTCCGACACAGAAAAAAAGTGGAGGGAGGAGCCCAATTCTAGGTCTCAGGAAACTCAAATTTATCCATGCCCAAAAATTCAAAAAGGCCATTTTTAACAACAATAATTCCAGCCTTCTAATGAGGACATTTGTCCTCAGCCTTCACACTAAAGGATGCTTACTTTCATATTACCATGGACCCATCCCATCAGTGAATCCTCTGATTTACAGTTGGTATGGAACAGTATCAATACACAGTACTACACTTTGGCTTTCCACCACACCACAATTTTTTTCCCCCCAAGATACTTTTCAGTCATTATGGCACACCTGTGGTGACAAGGGATGATCGATTTTCCACACCTAGACCACTGTCTCCTCCAAAGTGCTACTTACGTGAGAACAACCAATAGCACACAGAAAACCATAAGCTTCTTCCAAAGTCTAGAACTATAGATAAACTAGCAAAATTCAACCATGTCACTGACCCAAAGTCTACAATTCATAGGGACACAACTTATCTCTGAGAGAGCAAGAGCAACAGTACTCAGAGACTCCACACAATATTAAACCTCATTTTAGAAATAAAAAAATGGCCCAAGCATCTCAACTTTCACCTGTCTACAACCTCTGGGCCATATGATGGCTGTCACCTTCATGGTACAATATATCAGACTCTGCATGTGAGGCCTGCAAAGATGACTGTGTTCAGTCTTCATCCAAAACAGACACAGCCTGAACTGACAATTAAGAGTGCCTCCAAAAATCAAAGACTCACTAGACTGATGGACATACTTAAACAGGCGGAAAGAAATACCATTTCAAAAATGTGCCCCACCAATCATAATTACAACCAGGGGCTAAAGTAAGTAGGAATGCATCGGCACACTGTTCCAGGGCCCACAAATTTGAGGGGCAATACAGACAACAGAGAAGGGGACCCAGAGATTAGGAGGGTTCTGGAACCCGTCAAATTGTACTTTAACCACTGAACAACTGATGTCTCACTGATAGAGTGGGAAGCACACATTCAGAATCTCACTGTTCAAGGCCAATGGAATCCATCAGAAATTCAACTCCCTACCAGTTTGCTCAAAATGAAGGCCATACACAAAGCATATGTATACTTTCTCCCACAAACATTGCACAAATTAATCCATTTAATGACAGACAAAATAATGTGCATGTTCCCCATTCAAACCTCTAGTCACATGCTCACTTCTTCATCATCTCAGCAAGAACAGTGGGTGAGAGAGGGTCCTGAAGGCACATGCTTTCACCATTTTGACAAAGATGAGGTCACTATGAGGCCCCATCTGAATTTCTTACCAAAAATTCTATCTTTCCATGTGAACTAGGTCATAAATTTTCTATCCAAAGGACCAACTAGAAGTTAAGTGGCACACACTAAACATCGGAAGTACACTTTCATTCCATTCTGACAGAACACATTGCAGAATGTTCAAGTGGAGCTACAATATTCACACAAAGCTCATTGAGATGGATATCAGATTGTGTTATGTGTTATGAATAAAACAAGATGGAGCCACCCTTCTTCAACAAAATTCACACCACAAGAGCAGTGTCAATCTTTGTTGCTTTTCTCAACAACGTCTCTATATTGCACATTTGTAGAGCAGCCACTTGGGATTCCAAACACATCTTCATAAAATTACTACACTATAGTGTCTAATGCCATTATGGACACTGTCTTAGTCCACAGTACTAACATCGGTCACCTGGACTACTCTGAAGTTCCCCCTTCCTATGATGGGACACTGCTCTACAGTCACCTGAAGTGGAACACCCATAGGAACATCAATCAAACAAGAAGAGAAAGTTACTCATCTCATGCAGTAACTGAGGTTTTGTGAGATGTGTGTCCTTGTGGGTGCTCCATTACTCACCCTCCTCCCCTCTATTTCAAGTATATAATCATGTTTACATGATAGAGGAGGAACTGAAGGGGTCGAGCCATGCAAGTAATGGTGTGAGACACCTGGTCCACCTTGATGGTGGGCCAATGCGGGGCCACTTTGCTCCAGGTGCAGGATGGAAAAGCTGTGGAATCATGGGGAAGAGGGGCAGTATGGAGCCCACCAAATTGCTGGGCCTGGGGCAGTCACCTCACTCATTCCCACAGCAAAGTCCTGCATGCATGCATTGCCTGTGCAGGCACAGCTGTTGAAGTCTGCAATCAACAGCCATGTGACGCATCTACACCTAAAGCAGAGCACCCAGAGAAGGACACATTTCAAAGACCTCATTTACTGAACAAGGTGAGTAATTTTCTCTTCATCAAGCCCTGTATCCTGTTTTCTGACAGTTGTTGGTGTCAGATGCTTCAGAGGGAGTAAATAGAACAGAGATTTTATCAGGAGATCCATTCCCTGTTGTCTAGATCCAGCATCTGGCAGTCAGAGAGTAGGGAAACACAAAGTGTGGGGTTCCATCCCTGACCATCTTAGTTAATAGCAAGCGATGGACCACTTCCATTAACTTATCTGGTTCTGTACTGAAGCTAGTTCTACTTTTGGCCTTCACAATAAACCTGGACAATGAGTTCTACAGTTTTGTGTGCTCTGTGAAGAAATATCTCCCTTTTAAACCTTTTGAAGATAAACATTCTGTCACGTGACTGGGTTAGCTAATCAGATGTTGTGTGGTGTGAGGGGAGCAAAATAAACATAAACTTTAGATAAAAAGCTTGTTTCACTCATCTTCCCTCCCCCTTCCAGGTGACATTAAACATGGTTCATCCTCAACAGAACAGCGCACAGGTCAGTTAATCTCCTCTGGTATTCAGAGGCCTTATTTTAGTGGACCAGAAATTACAAAAGAAAGAAGACATAGCAAGGTGGGGGCAAAATGAGGAAGAGAACTCAGGACTCCTATCCCCTGTGCTGTAACCACTAGGCAGTGGTCCTGTCCTGATCTAGGATTCTAATTCAGATTAGGTGCAGAGAGTACAAGGACATCAGGAGGGGGAATTCTTACATGAAATGAGAGGCTTGTGCACCACAAGGTATTGTAGGAAGGAGGAGAAGATTGTCAAAGTAACTGATTTAGGGAGGTATCTGTGGGAGAAGACAACAGGGGAGGGTTGGGGGATGGAGAGCAAAGGGGGGACACTTAGCCAGGATCAAAGGCATTGAAGTTCTGAGTACAGAGTGGGAAACACTGGGATTGCAGGGAAGTACAGAAGGTTAGTAATAGATGAGGAGTGTGCAGCATGAGAGGGTGAGAGAGACTAAGGGAGAAGGACAGTAGGGAATGTTATTTGGCTGGGGAGTGACCAGACTGAATTTGCTCTCCTGTGTTCTAGGAGGTGGCACAGGCAGGACAATAAAAGATTATCTCCTGGACACCTTGAAAGAGCTATGCACACAAGAGTTGAAGGAGTTCAAGTGCAAACTGACTGACATCCAGCTGAAGGAGGGATACAGACACATCCCTCGAGGTAAGCTGGAGAATGCACAGCCTGTGGATATCACTGAGCTGTTGATCAATTACTACAGGAAGCGCTATGCAGTGGTGGTGACTAGAATGGTGCTAAAAGCCATCAACCAGCGAGACCTGGCAGATACACTCGGCAGATCAGTATATAGACACTACACAGATCAATAAGGGCTTGTCAGGAATGAGACACTGTGAGGAGATCAACCTCCTTCTCATGAGAAATCCCACTGTGTCTCCATCTCTTCAACCACCCTGTTCTCTTTTTAAGCATGATCCTAGCCAGAATCAAAGGATAAACTCCTCTCCCTTCATAAGTCACATACCCTCAGAATGGAAACCTACCCAATTCCTTTATGAGTTCACATTTTTCTTATCCGTTGGATCTAGGTTTCAATTTAATTATCCCTCCTTCCCCAAAATTTTTTCAGCCCCTAATCCCATCTGTGATCTGCAGTTGAATTAGTCATTGATTTATTATCCCCTTCGAAGACATTTGTTCTCTATTAATCACTCCAGTAGTGACTCTGCAGGTTATGAAACAAAAGCTATTAAAGTTAGACATTTTTAAATCAACAAATCCAAAGAACTTGTATTCAGGAGTTTTTAAAAAGCTGGCTGAGGAGTGTGAATGGGCTTTTCAGTAACTCTTGGAATGCTGTGGAAGTTCCAGAACACAAGAAGAAAGCAAATATTTTGTGCCAATATTTTAAAAGAGTAAATGGAATTATGCAGGAAATTATAGACTGATTAACCCAACATTGGTGTTGTGCAAGATAATGGTGCAGCTGATAAGGGACTCAATTACTAAACTGTTAAATGAAGGTAATACAATGAATGCTAATGAAAATGAGTTTATGGAATACAGATACTGTCAAGCTAACCTGATACCTTTATTTGATGATGTCACTAGTTGAGCTGATAAAAGTAATCATGTATAAGTGGTTCCCAGCCTCTGGCCTGAGGGCCAAAAGTGGTCCTCAGAGGTTTTCAAAGTCACCTATAGCTCTGCTTCTGCTGAGTGCAGAAGGGAACCACTGACAGGGAGCATTTCCACAGTGATGAAAGACCACTGCAGATTCCTTGCTGAAGCCAAGGGGATGAGAGGTCAACACTCCTCTTTCCCTGGCTGTAACAGGTGTCAGCGGAGGTGGCAGCCATGATGGCCACCCCGCCCCACATGTAGCCCCCTGGGTTATGCTGCTCTCAAGGAGGAATGTTAAGTATCGATCTCCCTGATGGGCCTCCATCCCCAGGCCATCCAGCACAAGGGGGAAGAATACTAAGTATCAATCTCCCCGATGGCCCTCGATCTCCTATGTGAGTTTCTTCCTCCCTAGCTTTGTGTCAGCAAGAAAGGGGGTGAGTTCCTATCCCCCCTGAACAGTTTCTCAGCACCCCGTCACCACGAAGGAGGGGTCATTGTCTGGGGTCTCAGTTCCATCATTGGTCCTGACCAGAATCCCACTCCCAATTGGCTATTTTTACTCTGGCTGGGCAAAATTCTATTAAACCCCCCTGTCACAGCTAGCTTGGTGCTCTCCCACCCTCGAATGCTAAAGGGCACATTGCGACCCGGTCGGACTGATCCCCCGACTGAGACAGGGAGCACCCACCCACGAGACCTTTTTTTTTTTGCGGTGTACATGGATTGCCGGCCAAACGATTAAGTGCTGAGATGCTGCAGCTGGTCTTCCTCCTCGCTTTGGGTTCTACCGCGGTCCTGGGACAGGTATTATAAATCGATATAGGCCTCCTACCTTCTCTTAATCATTCTACTTGGTACCATTTATATATAGTCTGTGATTGTAGCTTCTTCACCTGAGTTTTGCATAGTTTGTGTAGTTGTTATTATTTTCTCTGTATCCTGTATAATGTTTTCATGATATAGTTGTTTATGGTCTAGCATAGTTTTGTGTTGTTAATTTGCCAGTGTTTTATTGGTCATTTGTATTTTGCATCCTTTTTACTGTATAATTGTTCATCACTCTGCTTCTGCTCTAAACTGCTGGCCCCAAACTTCCCCAGTGAACACAGGGGGCGTGGGGGGGGTTATTTTTCTCTCATCTGACTTTTTCATTCTGCCGCCCACCCTTCTTGGCTAGCAAGGAGGAATGGCTTTCAGCCATTGGTAAATACGTGTCGGGTGGGCTGTCAGTGCCTATACCGATGCTGAGGCAGTAAAAGGCCAGAAAAGTCCTTGACTTATTATGGCCACCCTCTTGTAGGTCATTACTCCATACTGTTATTTAACTATCAGTACTTGTAGGTTGTGAATGTTTTGCATAGACTTTCATGCTTTATCCTGTTGTTTGGTTGTAGGTGTTTTACAGGTGCTTTATATAGACTTTCCTGCTCCACACTGTTACTTGGTTATAAGTGCTTTGCATAGGTTTTTAGCTTTATATTGTCATTTAGTTATAAGTGTTCATTTAGATTTTGCTTTATGCTGTTAGTTGGTTATGTGTCCTATATAGATTTTTGCTTCATATTGTTAGTTGATTACAAGTGTTTTTGCATAGATCTTGTTTTACACAGTTAAGTGGTTAAAGGTGTTTAAGGTGTCACTATAAAAGTAGCTTTTTTGTTTACTTGAACTGGTGTCTGTCTCATTGGTGGGTGTCGCTGGTCCATCCCAGTCACATCACAAACCCGGGGTTCAACAACAGGGAACAAGGCAAAGCTAACCATGTAGTTCCATAGGCACTGGGGTCCCTGTTGCAGCAAGGAGAAGGGGAACACTGATTTTCTGTCCCGCTAACTGCAGAAGGGAGCCACTGCCTAGGGATCCAGGTGGAACATAAAGGGCTACAGGGCATGTGCTCCCTGCTGCCACCCCAACCCCTTCCTGGGGTCCCAGAACTGTGGCAACAGCAGCCACAGTCCAGAACACTGGACTTGTGTCAGGACAGCCTTGTGCTTCCAGGGGTCCCAGGAATAGCAGGACTGCAGCCCAGGACCTACTCAATACAAGCACCCATGACATCTTCCATGGGCCCCCTGCCCTGCTCACAGATGGAGTAGGGTGAGGGGAGCCAGTGGGTGGCAGATCTCAGGCTGTCAGTGGTCGCAAGGCTACTGTACTCTGGAGACCCTCAGAGCATGGCAATGATAGGTGCTTTTAATGATCAACTGGCAGGGAGGCAGGAACCTGGCGATGGCCCTGGTGGGGGGAAGGCATTCAGGCACCTGGTGGCAGCCCCAGCAAGGGGCGTGGCAGGAAGCCTGCAGCAGCCCTGGTGGAGCATGGTGGGAGATCTGGGGCAGCAGCTGAGGGCCAGTTGGGGAACCAGGATGCTGGCTGAGGGTGGGGGGATCATGAAGTTGGCAGAGGCACCAGTGAGGCCCTGTAGGGGAGACCTGGGGGTTAGCAGGTGGGGGCCTCAGCGAGGCTGGGAGGCAAAAGAAGAATGGGGCCTTGCATGTGGTGTGTGAGGAGCCCCATCCTTGACTTTTGCCTGGGGCTCTGGATTTGCAAGACTGCCCATGATGGCAGCTTCAGGACTGTGGCCGCCACCTGCTGCCCACTCCCTGCTCACCAACTGTGTAGCCAAGGGGACCTGGCAACAATGGCTCTCAGGCTGCCAGCAGGAGACCCTCCAAGCAGCATTGCCTTGGGACTGCTGTCGCCCTCAGCTCACTTTGCCCTACTCAGCCCCTGAGCAGAATGAGGGAAACCTGGGAGGCAGCACTTGGATTTAAAGCGCTCTGAGTCCTAGTGCTGCTGCTGCCAGTGGCTGCCCCCTGCCTGGATCAAGTGGTGAACAGGGCAACTGGAGCTGGTGCCTGGGAGCCGTTTGCTGGGCTCACCAGTCCCCAGCAACATAGTGGTGCAGCCATCAGGGCTCCCCCAAGCCCTGAGGTGGGGGGGAGGGGGCAGGTGCTGGGGCCCATTTGGCATGGGGGGGCATCCACCAGGGCCTGACAGACTCTGGCAGCATTGAAGGGCAGCAGCCAGAGCTCTGCAGCCCCTGCCACCGAGAACAGCTGGCACTGCTCGGAGCAGTGAAGTTGACAAACATGAAAGCTCCCTACTGCTTTAAGGAGGCAGTGTCCACACTGACACTCTGCCACCTTAAGTTTGCTGACAAAATCTCTGTGCCGCTCATCTCAGTGGTATTATTTTGTCAGCAAAACTGGGCAGTTTGTCAGCAAAGAGGGGAGTTTAGTGTATATGCCAGGACTGTTTTCCCATGAAAAGCTGACGTCTGTTGACAAAGCTTCCTAATGTAGACAAGGCCTCAGAGATATTGTATCCCCAAATGTCTGTGTCAGGTGGCTTGAATGGATGCAGACAAACAGAGGTGTGATTGTACACCCAGTGGAGCCAGATATACTGGAACAATGGAATGAGTAATCCAGTATTGGACATGGACAATCATGTGTCCCCAAGGAGGGGTCTCAAAGGGACTGGATAAAACAAAGAGATACTCCTGGCTAGGGTCTCTCTCCCTAGACTCCATCTTCTAAGGAACATCAAAACTGATACCTACCAACAGGATGGGGGAAGGGGAGGGAGGACAGGGTGCACGTCATACAGCAGCCTAACCTGTGTGGTAAGCCAAGCTACAGACCGGAACTGTGATCTTAGTTTAGAATGTGAATTTTCTTTTATTTGGTTGTGATTACCTCCTTAACCTATTAATCTTTGAGGGTATGTCTACACATCTCTTTTAGTTTGAAATAACACTGGTTATTTTGAAATAAAAGAGATTAGGTCCACATGACATTTTCTTATTTCAAAATGACAGGATCCATCATTTCGAAATAAGAACCATCATTTCAAAACAGCTTAAACCCCATTCATTTCGAAACGGCTGTTATTTCGAAATGGTTCTTTCGAAATAAGGCCGTTTGGACATGTTGTTTCGAAACAACATGTCCGAACGGCCTTATTTTGAAATAACCATTTCAAAATAACAGCCGTTTCGATAGCAGGCTTTCCCTTAATTCGAATTAACTTATTTCAAAATAAGGACTTTATTTCGAAATAACTCATTTTGAAATGCTTATTTTGAAATAACAATGTGTGTGTAGACATAGCCTGAATCTATATCTTTCAGACTTGCATTCATTAAAATAAGTCTATAAACTTATATTTTATCCAAGATAATGCAAAATGGAATGAGTGTGTGAAGAGGCCTCCCTGAGAGTGACAGCTGGTGCATATCAATTCGTTGTTAAATTGATGGAGAGGTATAAATGAGCTCCCGGTGGACAGTGAGCAACACTGAATCCTGCAAGGCGGTAGTTCCCAGAGTTTAATTTGGGACTGGGGGTGTTTGTTGGGGGCTATCCTATGAGTGGCTTTTGAGAGTGCCCTTCCACTGGTTGAGGGACCCATTATATGTGGGAGGCTGACCCAGGAGTCAGCTGACCCAGCAGTGTGGGTACACACAGCAAGGCAGGGTATGTCAGGCCCCAAAAATGGAGAATTGGGGTGGCACAGAGGCTCACCAATCCAGACTGCAGGAGAGGAACATCACAGTCACAGAATGCCCTCGTTGTCCCAATGACCTGGTAAACAGAATTATAACTGATCAAATGTTCAGGGGACACAAAAATGGGGAGAGTGGCAAATCAGGAAGGCTATGTTCACACGTAGATGCTTATTTCGAAATAAGTTATTTTGAAATAAGTTAAATCGAAATAAAATCCTTAATTTGATTTAACTTAAATCAAATTAAGGAAAACCACCAAACTGAAATAACAAGTCTGGACACAAGACTTGCTATTTCGATTCAGGAGAGGAGCACTACAGGAAATGTGGCAACATGACCCCTGGCAGGGCCATATTGCCACCCAATCCCTTGCCACTAGCTCTGCCAGTGGCAGTGGAAAAACAGCGGGGAAGGGGCACAGAGGGGGAGGCCTGTCTTCCTGGCCACTTTCCTGGTGTCAGGGAAAGGATCTGGCCACCCCTCTTCCCCCTGGCTTCCCAGGCAGCGGGAGCATGGATCTCCTAGCCCCCTGCTAGTCTCCTATCCCTCTGCAGCCTGAACACAGGGACAGGGGGCTAGGAGCCCGATGGGGCTCGGAGCTGCTTGCCGTGCCCTGCGAGCAGCTCCCAGCCTGGTCAATTTCACGGCTGTGTAATTGACCAGGCTGGAGCTGCTTGTGGTGTGTGGCAAGCAGCTCCCAGTCTGATCGGGCTCCTAGCCCCCTGCTAGCCCCACCTCCCCCGAACAGGGAGGCTGGGGGCAGTGGATCAGCATGCAGGGCGGGGGATGCAACACCCCCAGTTCCCTGGCTGCCCAGCTAGGATTGCAGCCATCCGGGCTTCCTGGCTGCCCTGGCAGGCCACCCCTCTTCCCTGCCACTTCCCGGGCAGCAGGGGCAGGGATCTCAGTGCGCCCTGCAGGGAAGAGGGACAGCCCCACCAAGGCAGCCAGCAACCACTGCGGGGCTGCGCTCCAGGGTGGGGCAGCCAGGAAGCCCGGCTGGGCTGCGATCCTAGCCGGGAAGCCAGGGAACCGGGGGTGCTGCTTCCCCCCGCTCCTCCCCCACATGCTGATCCGCCCCCAGCCTCCATCTTCGGGGGGGGGGGGGTTAGCAGGGGGCTAGGAGCCCAATCAGACTGGGAATTGCTTGCCACACAAGGCAAGCAGCTCCAGCCTGCTCTATTTCACAGCCATGAAACTGACCAGGCTGGGAGCTGCTTGCCCGGCCCGCAAGCACCTATAAGCCCCATCGGGCTCCTAACCCCCTGCCCTTGTGTTCAGGCTCCACTAGGAGACCCATGCCTGCTGGGGGGTGGGGAGCAGAAATCAGGGTGACCCAATCCCAGTGCCTGGCCAGCAGTGAGGAAAAGGGGCAGCCCGATCTTTTCCCTGCCCGGGGAAAAGTGGTCTGGAAGAGGGGTATGGGATCACTCCTCTGACCCCCACCCTCCATCCCTGGCCAGGGTGCTGAAGGGTGGGCCTTCCTTCCAGGGTGGAATATGTGGTATTTTGGACTACCTAGGGTCATTGGGGTTGTCATAGTGATAAATGGGAGGGTCGTTTAGGTGCTAGGGAAACCTGTCTGTCAGGTCCTCTCTCTCTCAGTTCTCTTTCAATAAAGACTCTTTACACAGCTCTGAATATGCTGCCTCTCATTATTGGATGATAATTTCCCCTAAAACTCTACACAATGCACCCTGAGAGGAAGGTCAAAGCCTTTAATCGAAACAGCCATTGTTTTGAAACAATGCCTCCAAACGGCTTTGTTTCGAAACAACCCTTTTGATTCAAGGGCTGTTTCGATTTCCCAGCTGGTTTACTATATAAAATCAAGGTTTATTGTTTCAGTTTGAGGGAACTCCTCATTTCAAAACAACAAAATGTCGTCTGGACCTAATTTTTTTAAACAAAACACCAGTCGTTGTTTTGTTTTAAAGCCAACATGTTGACATCACCGAAGAGTACAGATCAATGATACAGAGCACAGTGGATTACTTGGTAAACAGGGTTTATACTAAGTATGCATTTTAGTATGGCCAAACATAAATGTATACATCTCAGAACAAAGGACATGTGGCAATACTGACAAGAGGGGGAACTCTACCCTAGGAAGCAGGAACTGAAAAAGATCTGTGTGTTGTGAGGGAAACTCAGGAAACATAGATTCCCAGTGAGGCACTGTAGCCAAAGGGCCTAATACAATCCCCAGAAGCAGAACAGTGGCTAACTTGAGTAACAAGTGAGAAAGGTTATTTTACCTCTGTCTTCGGCACTGATGCAAGTTCTGCTGAAATGCTGTGTCCATTTCTGGGACCAATAATTCAAGGAGTACTTTGATGTAGTGGAGAGGGTTCAGAGAAGGGCCATGAGGATAATAAAAGGTTTAGAAAACAAACCTGGTGGAGTTCAATCTATTTAGCTTAACAAAGAGGAGGTTAAGGCAGAGGCAGTGCTGGGGTGGGGAGGGACCCGGGGCACGGGCCCCGCCCCCACTCCCAGCGGGCAGGCCCCACCCCCAGCCGGGAGGCCCCCCCCCCTGGCCAGGGACAGAGGCAGGGAGGGCCGCGGTGCAGCCCGGCCAAAACTGGCCGCTGGAGATCGGGCCCGTGCCCACGGCCATGGGCGGCCAGGCCCCCGATCCCCGGCCAGGAATGGGGCCGCCGCAGGTGGCCAGCCGGGCCCTGGATCCTCGGCTAGGGATCCTAGGCCTGGTCGCCGGTGGCTGCAGTGGCCCCGTCCCCAGCTGGAGATCGGGGGCCTGGCCACCCGTGGCCACGGGCAGAGGCCCAGCCTCCAGTGGCCGCTTCTGGCCTGGCCCAGCCGCGGCCTAGCCATCCGCGGTGGCGTGGCCTCCCCCTGGCCCTATCCCTGGCCAGGGGCGGGGCCTACTAGGCAGCCAGCCAGGTCCCAGCTGCCCGGCCGGGGATGGGGCCGCCACAGCCGCAGCCAGCTGGGGATCAGGCCCTGGATCCTGGGCCCGATTGGGCCGGAGATCCAGGGCACTGGTGTTGGGACCTGGGGCACGTGCCCAACGTCAGCGACGCCCCTGGGTTAAGGAATGACTTGATCACAGTTTATAAGTATCTACATGAAGAACAAATATTTATTAATGGGCTGCTCTGTCTAGAAGAAAAAAATAGTGGTATATAACATGATCCAATGTCTGGAAGCTGAAGTAAAACAAAATCAGAGTGGAAATTAGACATACACTTTTAACTATTAGATAAGAACGACTTACCAAGGGTCATCATTGTGTTGTGTGTGTACTCAAAATAAAGGCTATATATGAGAAAAAAATCTGCTGTATAGAATCAAATTTCAGATGGGTAAAATGTTAGTCTATTTCAGGAAAACAAATGAGGACTCCTTTAGCATCTAAAAACCTAATCCATTTATTTGGGCATAACTGTGCATGGGCTAGAACCACTTTGTCAGATACATCTTTGTCTAGATTCATCTGAAGAAGTGTATCCTAGCCCATAAAAGCTTATTCCCAATAATTTTGTGAGTTGTAGCAGGAAGGAACGGCCCCCTCAGAAAGAGCCCAGAAAGATCTGCATGACGGCTGGGGCGTGGAGCCAGGAGAGGGCTGTCAAGCCGCCCAGAAGCAGCGGGGCAGGGCAGGAAGTATAAAAAGGGAGGCACCCAGCTCAGTTCAAGCCAGGCCAGTGAAGGGGAAGGTTGCAGCTCTGCTCCCTCCTGAGCCTGGGCTGCCCTGCAGGGGAGCTGGGCTCTGGCCTCCAGACTCAGGTCCATTGGTCTGGTGGGAGCTGCCCATGGGCAGTGACTGGGGACCACTGCCTGAGCCCTAGGCCACCCCCTGTCTGCAGGAGAAGCTGCTAGTAAGGGGGCTGGTGAGTGGTCCTAAGTTGGCACCTGTTGGGGACCCTGAACCCTGACCCACCTTGTGCAACTTGGAGGAGCTACCTCTGGCTGCTGAGGACCTTACACCTCTGCCCACCTCCTGTGACCTTGAGGAGTTACCTCTTGCAGAACTGGAAGAACTCCCTGACTTACCACCACCTGAAGAAATGGAGGGGTGACCCAGGGGAGTGTGGGACTCAACCCTCAGTGAGGAGCCACATCTCAGGGGCAGTGTGCTGTGGCCAGGATCCTGCTGACCCCTGCACCAAAGCCCTGGGCCCTTTTGGGTACCTGAGCTGGGACACAGTGGAGTGGAGTGACTCCACACCTCTGCTGATCCCTTCCACTAATCTGAGCACCCTTGCGGTCTGCAAACCTTGTGGTGATACCATCAGTTACTAGACAACCTAAAATACACTATCTGTGACTTTGATTGTACACTGCCAAGAGGCTAAAGACTTGGAGCCCAGCCCTACAGAGGGCTGAGTGTTGTGTGATTTTGCCCAACCAAGGGGCCAGAGACTTTGTAGTCCCACCCTATGCCGAGCTGGTGGCTGTGTGGCCTTGCCTAGAGCAAGGAACTAAAGACTTGAAGTTCTTGCCCTTGAAGGGGGCTGGAGACCCTGGCAACCCACACCTCCCCTTGGGAGGGGGGGTAAGGGGCCCTGTTACATTAGTCTTTGAAATGCCACAGGACTTCATTTTTGTTATGTTGAATCAATGTCTGAGAATGTCACTCAAAAATTGACAGGTAAGAACCAAAAATATCCTCATTTGCCTAAGGGCTCTTGGGGACTAATGAAATGAGGGAGGAGGGGCTGCTAAGTGGTGCGATTGAATATGAATTGTGGAATAGTGTGTGGCTGAAGGATAAGGTGGGTTTCTATAACCTGTTGCCATTCCCCAAGGCAGCAGTGGGAGGCTTTGAGACTACTTTAGCAAAGTGACACAACAACCCCTTGTACAAATTTGGGCCTGATCTTATTCCAGAGGAAGGAATCTTTCCTGTTGTGCTGTGTCACAGTGGGAGATCTACAAAATCACAGCTGCTTTCCTGGAGAATGAGAGATCTGGGAACATGCCCATCTGGCTGAAGGGGAATAGGAGATGTGTGCTCTGAGGAGTCACTGGCCCCAGCTGGTGAGGGAAATACCCTGGCTTCTTCTCCCTAGGTCAGGGAGAGCCCATCTCCCTGAACTCAGACCTCGTACTCCCTGAAGAGAGGAGAGGGAGGCAGGTTTATGTGAGGAACAGAAGGACATGTCCCTGTCCTGACAGATGTGGGTTACCCCCAAGCAGCCAACAGGGCATGTGCATAGAAACCTGAAATGCTCACATGACTATGAGGAGTCGATGACTTCTCTGCAAAGCTTAAATCATAAAGTGGTTGAGTTGTCTCCCCTGTACCCATCCCAACAACCACCTCCAAATGGAGCACAAACCTGCTCTGTAGGAGTGGGATGAGGGTGTGCAGGAGGGGAGGGGAAAATGCAGACTGGTGTGTCTGGCAGGGTTAGTTTGGTAAGAGGGGCTGTCAGAGGAGGGCCCCTGGCTGATCCAAATTAAGGCTGTGAGGTGTGGTCTGTGGCATACAATAGTTATGGTCATAGGAAGATGACAGAATTTGGGAAGACAGTCTGTACTGGCAAGTGATTTAACACATAATTTCCCTGCTTCTGTGGTTTTGTGCCTGGATTACAAACTGTGTGGCAACCTCCCTCATTTCCTGATCAAGTTTTTGGGTATTCATTAACCCAGAACAGTTGTCCTCATTCAGCAGGATTTCACATCAGACTGGGACAATAGGCAGTTATTTGTCTGTCCCCTTGCTCTTCAGTTTATGGTGGCAGCCATGTTGCAGGGCTCCATCCCAAATCTGGTGCTAGGGTGGTGGGACAGGCTGGCTTGGGGAATGGGACATGGAACTTTCCCCTTCTGGTTCATTCACCCTGTTGGACTCTGTGAGCTCCTTCTTGTCATCATCCCCAAAGTGCAGGGACAGAGCAGAAAGTACAAGATACTCAATGGGAGCCAGGCAAGGGAAGGAGCTGGATATCCTTCCCAAGAAACGGAGCAACCTCAGAGCCCACGATGACCAGTGGAGGGTAAAGATGCCCCAAATCCAGCCTGGAGGAAATGCCAACCGTGGTCCCAGAAAATGGAGGAATCTGGAATAGGCAGGAAATAGGAGCCATCCAGGGCAGAGCTGGGGAACCAGGCAGCTGCAGAGCAGCCATACCTGCTGCTGGGAGGAAGCAACTCAGGGAAAGCAGAAAATGAGCCTGTGATGTTCCTGGGAGCTAAACCAGCAACCCTCATATTTCTCTGCCAGCCCAGAAACAGGGGAGGTGGGCTGGACCCATGTGGAGTAGGGTATGCCTGGGTCCCCCAATCCCAAACCCCTCAATCCAGGCTGGATGAGGGTTAACCTCGAGGCCAAGGGGCCTGAGCTAATGACTGTTTCCTGAGCCCATGCCCAGAAGGCCTTCACCTTTGGCTATATTTTGGCTGAGCCCTCAGTCACAGGACTGAATTAAGGTTCTTGGGGGCCCAGGGCTGTCCACTTGGTTAGATTTCCGCACTTTGGCAGCACCCAGCCTGGGAGCAGGGCGCAGTGGGGCTCAGGTGGGCTGGCGCTGGGTCCGGGCAGACTGCCAGCCACACAGGGCAGGCCAGCACTCATTATGGGGCTCAGCCTGCACTGGGGAGGGGGGCACAGACAGAGCAGATGCAGGGGCAAGGTGGGACAGGCTGCTGTTTGGCACCGGGGACCTGCACAGACTGGCCTGCTGTGGGGTGGGGCCGGCTGGTGCTGGAGGGCCTGCCTATCAGTCAGGGTGGCTCTGGGTCCAGGAGACCAGCCAGCTGTGTGACGTGTCATGGGCTGGTTGCTCTTGGGCCCGCTGCTAGAGGTGCTCTGGCACCACCTACCAGTACCTAATTTCTTTTTGTGGTGTGGTGCATGGCAGGGCCCCCATTAGCATGGGACCTGGGGCTGCAGCCTCTAAAGCCCTTAGTTAATCCAGTCTTGCTCAGGCAGGAGCCCCAAGCCATATACTTCTCAGAGCTCCCACCTCCATCCAGGTACCGCGTGCCCAGTGATGTGGATGCAAACCAGGGCAACAATTCCCCATCGCCGCCAAAGGGGGCACCCTGGAAGAGACCCAGGACACTCGCAAGGTAGCTCTGGCTCTGAGCTGGTCACTGTGCTGTGGCTGCTTGGATCAGAGGTTCAAGGAATGGGAGATTTACCAACCAGGCCAGATCAGATCAAGTGTTCTAGAGGGGAGTGACCCTCAGTAGCTACTGTCAGTTGGCTGTTGTACAGCCTGCAATGGAGAGGAATCTGGGGGTTTATCAGCTGTCCCAGTGGAGAAAGATCCCCTAACCCATATGACTGGCCCCATCAGAGCCCCTTGCATGCTGTGGTGTCACAGACTGGCCAAACAAATCGTGAGTACTGTGCTGCCAGCTCACACCAGTGAGCTGGGACTCCTGGGCATATTGGTTTAAGGCAGCATGTGGGGGAAAAGTGCCCTGCGCAATGTACATGGGTCAACAGCAATGTGGGGAGGAGGCTGGCAGGCTGTCTCCCCAGCAGAGCTACATTGATAAGGAGCAGAAAACACCACGGGGTAAAGCACTCGAAGCATTTTATTTAAAAAACAACAGCACAGCCGATGTGGCAGAGCTGGGCTGGGATGGGGAAGATGACAGGAGCCACAGAGAAGCAGCCTCTTGAGAGACAGCAGAGTTGGGCAGCTAGTGCACATCAAGGTGTTCATGGAGAGCATCTCTTCTTGTCCTCTGCACAGACTGTGGGCTGGACATAGTGGGCGACGAGAGGTGGTTTGGGGAGTTCTTAGATCTTCTCCTGCTGAGCTCTGATCACATCTCCCATTGGGACAGCTATAGAGGGGAACACGAGTCTTAGTGAAAAGAGTAGTTTGTGTCTATCACTCTTATTGATGCTGCATGATGCCCATAAAGCATGACATTTTGCAAACATAACTACACTTGCATACATTTCTGCACCCCAGAAGCACATTTGCTGACCCAATATAAAGTGCTCCTGTGACAAACTCACAACTGGTGGGTAGCTGCCCCCTCTCCCAGCCATGCTGATTTGCTATTATTGTATGACCTGATCCTATGTTTTACACCCCCTTGCATTTATTTTCATTCCATTCTGTAAGTTCACCCATCTTCGAAGCATCTGACAAAGTGGGATTTTCTCCCACGAAAGCTCATGCGAAAAATAAATCTGTTAATCTTAAAGTGCCACATGACTCCTTCTTGTTGTTGTTGTCCATAACAACCTATGCAGTTTCTCTGACCCACATCTGTGGCTTGACACTGCAGAATGTCAGGGCTTAGACCTGGGTCACAGCAGGACCTGGGCTTTTACATACCTGCCTAGCAGGGTGCTGGGACCTGTACCTGAATGCTCACAAATCTGAGTGAGATGGATTTGTGTGTATGGACAGAATGAAGTTTTAGGCTCAAAACTGATTCAGAGCTCGGGTTAGCATGCAGAGCAGACATATAGTGTATCTACGCAGCACCTGGTATGACAGGGACTCTGATCTCGGGTGCAGTCGCTGCTTGCTAATGGAATTAAATAACTCTCTTGGGGCAGGAGCAGAGGCAGTGCTGAACACACCAATCATTGTCTGATTTCACAGGAAATCCTCCTACCCCGAGAATGACCTCAGAAATACCAGGGCACTGGATACATTTCTTCTGCAGACCTGTTTGCAGGACAAACCACTGTCATCTAATGGAGAACCTATGAGAGTTGGTGACTTTGTTACAGAAAACAGCACGTCTTAAATCTCCGGAGACCAATGGCAGATAACAAAAGTGCCAAACCAACTAGCCAATGAACATTCTCAGGTAGCTGGTATCTGGGTATTTCACATGACCAGGCAAATCTATCCCTGGAGAAGACTGGGCGAGTCAGGATTGAGTTAGGAGCCTTTTGTTTTGCTTCTAGGAAATGGGAGCCAGCCCAGCTTCAGGACAGGGGACTGGCTAGCTTGGGAGGTGGGGAATGCAATACTGGACCTTCCCCTTCTGTGGGATGCTGGGTCCCATCCAGCTTCCCAAATAAGCAATAGTCTCCCATGGGGCTCTCTGAAGCAGCTGGTGCTGCCCCCATCACAGGTTTATGGACAATTGATGGGATCTAGTCTGGTGATTCCCATTTTCCTGCATCCTCCCTGGTCACTGCAAAACCATTTCATTTGGCCCTGGGGCCCAAGGAGTCACACAATGGATGGGCTTGGATGCTGGTGTGATGCTGTCTGGGTCTAGGGGAGTGGTTATGATTATTCTTCATATTAATATTTCATATTTGTAATAGTCCATATTGGATATCCCATGTTTGGTATCAATAGAAAGGTTGTAATCTCCTAAGAGTGATTATATGGTTTATATGTAGGTATGATGCCTTTATTAGAAATCTGTTTTGTTTTTTTTGGTACTCCAAGTTATTTAAAGGCAGCTGTTTCTATTTTGTTATGCTTGATGATGACCACAGGGGGGATCAGAAACATATTTTGTTAGTGACTGGGACACTGCTTGAAGTACCACCCATCAGTGGTTGGGGGGTTTGGCCTTTCAATCAATCAATCAAATCACAGGGCTGAAAGGGACCTCATGAGATCATCAAGTCCAACCCCCTGGGAACTGAACCCAGGACCTTCTGCATGTTAAGCAGAGGCACTTGCAGGCCCTTGGTTTTGCAGCTTGCCCTTATTTTGGCACATTCAGAAGGTTATCTCAGGGGGCCTGGGGAACAGCTGGTCTCCCACCTATCTCATGTTCCTGATATATAGCAGCCTCCTGATATCTGCAGGTGTCTCTGGCTATGCTCACATGTAGAGGCTTAAGTCGAAATAAGTTATTTCAAAATAGAATCATTATTTCAAATTAACTTAAATAGAAATAAGCAAAAACCTCAAATCGAAATAGCAAGTCCAGACACAGGACTTGCTATTTTGAATCAGAAGAGGGGCAGCCTGGGAGGTGTGGCAAAATGGCCCCGTCACTGGGTCATGCCCCCACCCAATGTATAGAAAAAGGAAGGTTCCCTGGGAAGGAGAAGGGCAAAAATGTTAAATTGAAATAATGGTTATTTTGAAATAACATGTCTGAATGGCATTATTTTGAAACAACCGTTTCAACTTAATGGCTATTTTGATTTCTTCCTGGGTATGTCTACACATCTCTTTTATTTCAAAATAACACTGGTTATTTCGAAATAAAAGATTAAGTCCACACAATGTTTTCTTATTTCGAAATGATGGGATCCATCATTTCAAAATAAGAACAGTCATTTCAAAACAGCTTAAACCCCATTCATTTCAAAACGGCTGTTATTTCTAAATGGTTATTTCGAAATAAGGCCATTTGGACATGTTGTTTCGAAACAACACTATTGTTTCGAAACAACTGTTTTGAAACAACGTGTCCGAATAGCCTTATTTTGAAATAACAGCCGTTTCGATAGCCGGCTTTCCCTTAATTCGAATTAACTTATTTCGAAATAAGGATTTTATTTTGAAATAACTCATTTTGAAATACTTATTTTGAAATAACGATGTCTGTGCAGACATAGCCCCTAGGTTTTACTATTTTGAAATAGGGTTCGTTATTTCAAAATAATGGGGCTTGTCATTTCAAAACAATAAAACGTCGTTTGGACATCACTTTTTTAAAATCGAAACAACAGTCATTGTTTTAATTTAAAAGCAATGTGTGGACATAGCCTCTAGGTTCTCTCAAACTTGAAGAAACTCCACAGAGATCCCTGTAAAACGGGCTGTAGCTGTCATCTCTCTTCAGAAAGGGAAAACGGCTGGGTCCTGCCAGGAAACAATGAACTAGGCAAGAAGAACTAGAGATTCTGAGCCCCCAAAACCAGAGATAAGCTACTTACCTGATCTATTTAAACACAAGTGACTCCAACCTTCTGGCCAGCTCGTTCTGGTTGATTCCAGTTAGGACGTCCCTGGCCACCTCCACAGCGCCCCCCTTGGTGTAGTAGTTGATGATCAGGTCGCACACAGCAATGCGGTTTGCCTCCTCCAGCTTCCCCTTGGGGATAGGGTTGCAGCCTGCAGGCAGTTTCTGTAGATTGTTTAGTTTGGCCTTGAATCGCTCAAAATCATCCTTACCCAGCTCATCCAGAACCTCCTGCAATGCATCTTTCAAGGTCTTTGCCATCTTGTCTGGGCTGTTCACTGAATTGGAACCAAGTCCTTCACTGGATGCCTCTTTTTATCTCTATCTCTTGCCCCTCCTCCATTTGTCCTCTTGCCTCTGTCTTTCCACTTCACTCATTTGTGTCCTTGCCCTCCCCACTCTGGACTTTTCCCCTCTGGTTTCCCCTCCCCTTTGCCTCCCTCTCTCTTTTCTTAGGATCTCAGATGCCTGGAAAACAGGCAACCTACAAAGGTAGCTGTGTTCATCTAGTTCAGCAAAACAAACAAGGAGTCTGGTGGCAATTTATTAGTCTTTAAAAGTGCCGCAGAACTCCTTGTTTGTTTTGCTGGGACACGGAGTTGATTATAGACAGGAGAATTGGTAGCCACACAAATTAACCCATTTCCTAGACTCAGGAAACTGATGGGAACAGGTGAGGTCACTCTGTGGGTGCATCAAAGCACTTTAATGACAGACTAGGAGAAGTCCTCCTTTCCTTCTACAACTCCACAAGTTCCTTGAACTCACATTCCCACTCCCCCATCTGATTTCTTCACTCTTTCATTGATTGATTTATTTAGATTTACGTAAGCAGTAATAAAAGGGAGGCCAATCCAGCATCTCTTGCACCTCTGCATTTTTTAAAAGAAATATTAAGATACCAAGATCCCTGACATCAACTTTAATACAGAATGACAATAGAAATGTCTGAAATTAATCAACCACACATATAATCCCCAGTATTATATAATGTCTATCTCCTCACAAACTAGGGAGAAAAAATAGATCTTGACACATGTTGTGTTATGTGCATGGGACACACACCCACAAATTACATTAAAAACACACAAACTCTGTCTTGGAAAGCTGTCGTGTAGCATGACTATTTCTTAAAATTTAGAACAGTAACAGAACCAAAGCCAGAGAGAGGCAAAGCAACCTGCTCTCAATGGCAGAGATGCACAACTCCTGTCACTCTAATTTTGTTTCTGAAGACAGACTTTGCTAGCGTACTGTCCTATAGCGCTCCCAGAGTGCAAGCAAGACCAGGAAAATCTTAACAATTAATGTGACAGCTTATTATTTTTGCACAGTTTTCAATCCACCAGACCCTGCAATCTAACAAACTTGAGCTCTTAACAGGCTGTGCTCCCTCCTCTGTATTTTTCACATTGAAGGTCCCTGTGTTAATAGAGGCTGCAGTTACTTTTTTTGAGGCAATCCAGTGCACACTGTGAGCCCTTTTCAGAGCACAGCAGTGGGAAGCATGTGGCCAGTTCGTGTGTGGCAAGCTACCAAAGTATAGATCTATACCCCAGCTTGCCACATACTAACTTCGGTCTAGGCAAGTCCTGAGAGTATGCCATAGGACTCTCATTATTCTTCCTGAGAGCATGAATCAGTCAAGCAGCCAAAGAGAATCACAGGAATAATGGAGATTGACATGGAGGGAATGGGCAGAGAAGTACAAGAGGATAATGTCCAGAGAGGGTAGGGAGCCTGGAAGATGATGACAGTTAATTTTTAAAGCATCAGAGTTTGAGAGGGATGAGGGTGACATACTAATCCTGAGATCTAGCCAGCACGCCGTCATTAGACATGCCTGAGTGGTTCTGAAATGGAGGAGACATCAGAAGGTACAGGAGGGGGATCAGGACTGACACATCTCCCCCCCCCCGTTGTAACAACCACAAGATGCCTCTAAGACATCCCTTGTAAAACTCCAGCATTGCACTGAACTAACTCATGTTCTTTATTGCCCATACCATTTGCACCATCTGTCAATGAGTCTCAGCCTTTGGATGACAAGCTGCTGAACCCTGGGCAAGATGCGGTGATAACAGAATGAAAAGGCAAATGTTTTGGACACCTAGTAAGCCCATTGTGACAGGATATAACCTGTATTCACTCCCTTCACACTTCTGGGTGAGGTTCTAGGGCCAGCAAGTGCAAGAGGTCAGACAAGATGAGCATCTTGTTCCTTTCTGTCCTTTAAAGTCTGTGAATCCATGAGGGCAGGGCAGCAGAAAAGATGCATTTCAGGGGGGAGGGAATCTGGAACTGGGGGTGCATTAGGGTCACCCTGCAGTATAACCCAGGCTAATGATAGTCTGGATGTAGCTGCCAAGTGAGGCCACACTTGCACACACTCAGGGTGTGGTTTGCATGCTGCACACCTTGGTTGAGAACAGTGAAAGTGGAAACTACTTCAGCAAGGCCCTGTAAGGCACCTCTGGCTGCTGGAAAATAAACTAGGAGTCCTGTGGCACTTAAAGAGTAACAAATTTATTTATCGCATGAGTTTTTGTAGAAGAAAATCCAATTATGTCAGATACTTTGAAGATTTCAGGCTGGATGATACAGAACCCTTCTCTGGGGCTTTGCTAGCACTGGGCCCCCAGGCTCGAGCCCCAAGCCCCAGCACACCAAGCCCCAGGTCCACTACCAAGCCAGCAGCATCCCTGCCCCTTCTAGTCTAGATTGTACCTCACTGTGTCAAACCCATCACCTTCATGTGCAGGAAAATGACCTAACAGCCTGTCCAGCTTTTGGCAGAGGAGCAGCAATCACAGACATCTCTCTTTCTTCTTTCAGGGACTTGCTCCAAGTCCGTGCACTTCTCTGATGAGGCACAGGCCTGGCTACAATATTCCAGGCCTTTGCAGCCTTTAGGCTGGACAGGTTAGCTCTAGCACATTACAGGGTTTCAGTTGTATCTATGCAGCCAGGCATGGAGAGAATAGGTCTTTACACAGAGGGTCCTTGGGGCAAAATGCAGAAGGGTCGGTTTTTTGGTCACACATGCCAGGGGCACTAAATTTGAAAGAGAAAGCAGAGAGATCCCAAAACAAAAACATTAGTGAAATAAAGATTAGAGAGGGAGATAACCACAGTGTTTAGGAGACTGATCCAGCATGTCCTCTGGACTCCAGATTACAGCTTGTCACACCACATAGTCAACTCTAGATTCCTGTCAAAACAGAGAAAAATGGTGAAATGGGTAATTGCTTTCAGATTCTGCTAATTTATGGCAGAGTTATTGCTTTATTGGCAATTACACCCAGACTATATTGGTCTATATGGCTTTATTGCTAGTTCAGCAAACACATTTCCCATATGAGAGCCATTTGAGTTTTATCCTGAGCTGATAGCTGTGTCCCTTGAACCAAGCAATTTTGTTATTATCAGTGAAACCAGCTGACATTAGCCCAATGGGGTGGACATTGAGGCCTCTTATTGCCCTAAGAATCTGCCACAGAGAATTCATTTAATCAAAGGCTAGGTAGAGATCCTCCTGCAGGGCCCAATAAAGCCCTGGGGGACTATGCACCACCCTGGAAATGTGGGAGAAGGTGCCAATCACTCCTCAGAGATGCTGTGCAGCACATGTAACATGTTCTGTATCCACGCAGAGAGTGGCTCACAGACACGAAAAGCCACTCTTTGGATTAGACTTGTTTTGAGACATCAGTCACTGTTCAGTCCTGCAATGTTGTGCGGTGCCAGTCTGCAGGAAGTTTCTAGTATAATAACCCAAATACATCCCACTGTGCCCTGGGCATTGCTCACTTGGCCTGTCTGGCTTACTCTCTGTGCTGTGCTGCACAGGGACAAGACAGATGCAAGCCAGTTGTTGAAACAGAGTTGCATGTGCCAGGAAGCTGGTCTATCTTCTACTTTCTTAGCAAAACCCCCTCATTTTCTAATGCTGGTGTGACAGTCCTGTTGTACCGGTGGTGTGGCTGAGACCCAGGTTCTGAATCACACCTTGTGATTATTTTAGTCCTGTGTCTACATCAGAGGAATTCTGGCTTCCATTAAGAAGATGTATTATGGAATTGCTGTTACATGGAAAGTCTCTATAGTTATGTCTACATTAGAGGGCTCGGTTAAGCCATCTTAATAAGGTCTTCTTTAAGCCACATTAAAGTAGACCTTATTAAGCTGGCTTAGAGCGTCCACACTCTAAATGCCAGGAGACTGCCTACATCCACACTGGCAGCTGCTAAGTTGCCCTAGGAGTGCTATATTATGGGTATCTGGCCCACAGTGCACCACAGCAGAGGTGCCCCTCTCTCCTGGCCACTTTACTACTGGAAGTGAGTGTCCACACCATCCTCCATACCGTGTGTGGCAAGACGGAGCACAAGAGGTCAGGGATCCCGATGTGCCACAGCAATGTGCCAGCACAGGACTTCAGACCCTCCCTGCATTGCCGAGTCTCTTCCGGCTCTGGACCAGGAGCCACAGGGCAACTGCCAGCATTGGGACAGGCA
>ML682093.1:1247304-1267888 GCA_007922195.1 Podocnemis expansa
CAATAGCTAGTGCGGCACGCAGGCTGACAGCACCTGCTGTCCCATTCCCGTGCCCCTTCCTCCACCTTGTCCTTTGAGGCAGGGGCCCCTTAGGATATGCCAATGTGCTCTGCTGCATAGGGTGCATGAAGTGCCCAGGACGGTGAGCCCCAGGCAGCCCTGTCCAGGGGTCTCTCCTGAGGCTATGTGCCAATGGTGTCGGGCCCATACTGCTTGGCCGTGGCTGTCCCAGCAACAGTGCCCCCACCCCATGTCCTGCCAGTCTCCTGCCCCACTAGGCTTCGAGTCCCTGTGCCATATGGCCCCCTGCCCCTGTGACGAGTGCCTCTGACCCCCCCCCCCCGGGATCCTGCCTGTCCCAGGGCCCTGTTCCCCACCATCCTTGTTCCACCTGCCCGCTCTATCGTACCCGCAAAAAGGGAGAACTCACCATCATGTGCAGCAGGAACCCAGCATGATGACCCCTTATCCAGGGTGGAGGGAGCTCCTTGGTCCCTGGAATGAGCTTTGGCGTGACACTGCCCAGGATCAGTGTGGTGCCCTGTGCCCAGGATCTTCTAGTAGGTCCAGGATGGGGCCCCCTTCCTGGAATGCCTGGCTCTGCCCTCGGCCATGCCTGCCACACAGCCTGGGTAGCTCTGGCTGTGGAGCCAGGTGAGCAGGGCTTTATTCTGCTCTGGACAATTTCCTCATTGCCAGGAAGGTTTCAGATGCCCAGGAAGCCAATGACGTCAACTTAAGCCTAATGGCAGGCTACAATGGCTTAAGTCAATTTAATAATTTCTAAATGTGGCCAGGGCTTTGCTTAAGTCAACTTAAGCCTATAGTGTAGACCAGTGCTTCCCAACCAGTGTGCCGCAGCACACTGTTGTGCCGCAGCAACACGTAAAGCGTGCCACGAGAATCCCTGAGTGCTGGAGTCATTTTAAAGTTCCCTCCCTGCTCAGCCCAGCCGCTTGGGCTGTGCAGGGCTGGAAAAAAGCCCTGCAGCAGAGTTTGCTGGCTGCAGGGAAGTGTGGGCCTGAGAAAGAGGGTTAATAGATTGGCGGGGGCGTGGAGGTTTAGGGGACTGCTAGGGGTGCGGGACGGGGGGAGAGGTGGAGAGCCGCTGATGGCCCCATTCCAGCTCTGGCCACCCAATCTTGCCTCAGCCTAGGATCGCGGGAACTGCCAGTCCAGGGTGTCCCCAGTGATGGCAGCAGCCCCATTCTGGGGTCCTTGGGACCATTGACTCCAGCTCCGTCCAGTGGTCTCCAGAGCTGGTGGCAGCAGCAGCTGTAGCCCAATTCCAGTCCCACTCCAGGGTGTCTGCGGTGGTGGTAGCCCCATTCTGGAAAGTCCCTGGAATCAGCAGCTGCATTCGGGGGGGGTCTCCAGCAGTGGCCGTGCCCCATTCTGGGGTGTCTGCAGGGCCAGCAGTGGCCCCATTCTTGGGCCCCTGGGGCCATTGACTTTGACTCTGTCCAGGGCTCCCCGGTGGCAGCAGCAGCGGCTGCCTAAGCCTGCCCCGGCCAGGGGTCACCAGCGCTTCTGGCAGCCCCATTCTGGTCCTGACTGGGGTTTCCAGAAGTTTCGGACAGCAGTCCTGATCCGGTCTGCCCTAGCAACACTGGTGGTGGCAGGATCCAGCCCAGCAGCTTCCTCAGGACCTGAAACTGGGGGATAGTAGGGGGGTGTTGGGGTGCTCACTAAATTAGTATAACCCTGTTACTAGGGGACAACTCGGGAGGGTGTGTGGGGGGGTGTTAGGGAAATCCCTGATCCAGCCCCAGCCAGGGACCCTGGGACACAGGAAATGATATCTGGCCCTGGCCCCAGTGGCTGTAGCTGGGTTGGGTGGGGCAGGGGTGAATTTTTGTAGCTGCCTCTTCAAGGAGCAGCTTAAAAATCCACCCATGGGCAGGGGGGAAGCTGATGGGGGCCCTGGCAGGGGCAAGGGGATAGTGTTGGCAGGGTCATAGCAAGGCCTGCAGGTGCCTTGGTAGGACCTGTGTAGGGAGGGCTAGTTCTGGCCTCTGCTGTGATGGGAGGGCCCATCTTGGGCAGTAGGGGCTTGGTGGGGGGGACGTGACCCACTGGGATGGGAAGGCACCACAGTGGGGTGAGAGTCTGCCCTGGGTGGCAGGGAGCCACTGGGGAGGAGGGAAGGGGGTGCTGCACCATGCTCCCCTGTCCTACCTTCCTACTCCCCAGGTTTCCCCAGCCACCCCACAAAGCCGCTCCTGTTCTCCCTTCTCTATCCTCTCTTGCCACCCTTGTGCTGTTCCCCACATGGCTGCCCTTGTCCTCTTCTGCCACCCCTGCCCTGTTCTGCTCCCCACACTCACTCCTGCCACTGTACACGACTCCTGCCCTCCCCTGTCTTGCCACCTCTATTACCCCACATAGCAGCATTTCTGAACCACTGTGCCATGGTTCATGAATATTCATGTTATGTTGAGTTAATCTGAATATTCATGGGTTTTTAGTGATGGTGTGCCTTGAAAAATTTGACAGTATCAAGGTGTGCCACAGCAGAGAAAAGGTTGGGAACCACTGGTGTAGATATACCCTATATGTGTATCCACCTTAGGCTGGGAAGGTTCTTGTAAGGTCTTCTCCCCACCAAGGTCAATGGGCATAGACACTAATGATAGTAGCAACCAGAAATAGGTAACCAGGTGCACACTCTAGTGACTTCTAGAGATCTAGAAGTAGGGCATCAGACATGATCACTAATGCTAGTGTCCAGTATGGCAGGTCTTATCTAGGCAACCTAGTTCTTATCTAATGTGTGAAAGCAGGATTTAATTGTTACTATAGAGCCGGGGAGGCCAAACTTATGGAACTCAAGAGCCACACAAGTTGATTATTAAACCTTTGAGAGCCGCACTGAGGCATATAGCCATATACTTTTACCTAGTAAATTGATTCACTGACATTCTTCTGCAAGCCACACTTTTTCATTCAACAGCCATGTGTGGCTCCCAAGCCGCAGTTTGGCCACGCCTGCTATAGAGTCTTTTCCCATTACACCAGGTAATTTGACCTCACTTTCCTCTATGTGCTGTTTTCCAATGTTTGAATCTTAACAGCTGCTTTGATTTGCTGTTACAGTGTGACCTGATCCCTGCTTGTCTTAAAGGCGATATGTATGAGATAATGCCTTCCTAAATTTTTAACAGACTCATGTACAAATAATGATCTTCCCTCAACCATGAGTCTTACCATAAAAATCAACTAGATAACCACTTAAAACTCTTAGTGCTATCTTAATAAGTAAGAATTCTTCTGGTATCTGAGATATGTAATGTAAGTTCTGCTTTGTTAGCATGAGATGTAGGAAAGAAAAACCAGTAAATTAATTCTCTGAAAGTTGTGAAGCTCAGACTCTGTTTTTGGCAACAACCTGGGGTTAATTCACCTTGTTAAGTTGACTTAACAGAGCCTCCAATATAGATATATCCATCTACACTGGCTTAAGTCAGTTTAATAAGGTTGACTTAAGCATTGTCGATCTTAAGAGGTGTTGTTAAGTTGACTTACGGAAGCATTTAAGTCAACTTAATAAAAGCCCAAAGTGGATGCAGTGTTCTTTAGGTCGACTTGACATTCCTTACATTGACCTAAGGCTCAAGTATAGACATACCCTTTGAGAGGGAGCTGTTCGATTGATGCAAGGAGCCCAAGGTGCAACACTAACGCCATTCCAGGCTTGAGAAGGCAACAGTCTGAGTAAATGTTTCGAATGCTTTGAAATATCAGGTCCTTTATCACAAACTATCATGAAAACCAAGTAGTTCTGCTTTCAGGAGAACCTTCCCCAAGGAGGTGGCTTTCAGTCATATGTTGCTGAGCCTCATCTTTTCTGGTTTGCTTTTGTTTCCTTCCCGCTCCCAGAGGTTTTGTTGTAATTTCCTTCATGTATCCACTTAGTTTTCTGAGTACAGTGGGTCATTTCCTCACACTTGCATGTTCTACAACAATCAGGGGTTCTCAAACTGGGGTTGGTCCCGACAATGGGTCAGTAGATTATTATGGCAGGGTTGTGAGCTTCCAGTCTCTGTGCATCTGTGCATACCAGGGCTGTGGATATCAGTCCTGTGCCTGGCTGACAGCCAGAATCCTTCAGAGCTGGGTAGCCAAATAGCAATGGCTGCTGAAAAAGTAGTCTGGAGGCAATGTCACCCCTAGCAGCAGTACAGAAGTGAAGATGGCATGACATGGAGGGTTACCACATCCTGAAATATTTTCACAGAAAGTCCCAGCAAAAAAGCCTGAGCATGCCTGTTGTACAAAACTCCCCATAAAATCTTATCTAGTCAGATAAGAGATGAATATAACAGCTGCTGTCTGGGTCACTCCCAGTCTTAGGTGTGTCTGCTGAGTTTCAACTCTCTCATTTCATGTGTTTTTCACCTTTTCTGGGAAATGGAAGAATGACTCTGTTCTGATGGCTACTCCCTTGTAATTGAGATGTGCTGCACTGCAACCTCTGCTTGAGCAAAAGATATTGTGCAGCCTTGTCACGTTCCTCTTCCTCTTTCCTGTTCAACCTACCCAGGAACATCTGTCAGTGAGCAGCTCCCAACGTTCCTTCACAAAACTGAGACTCAGGTCTTTTGAAAACCTCTAATCTGCAAAGAGTTCTAGTCACACAAATATTCTTTCCTAAACAGTTGGTAAAGTAATCACCAGATGTTTTAGTTAATCAACTGCTATAGATTGTGAGAGAGGCAAACTGCACAAGAGGCATCCTGTAGCCGTGACTTAAAACCATGTGTAGTAGTCTCTACTGATGGCCATATTGTCATCCATGGCACAAACCACTCATGTCTGTAAAAGGCTTAGAACATCTATTAATAAACTGATTAAAATGTTATAAGGAAAAACAAGAGCCTGTGGTAACTTAAAGACTAACATATTTCTTCCAATATAAGCTTTTGTGGACTGCAACCCACTTCATCAGTTGAATCAGTTGATGAAGTGAGTTGGAGCCCATGAAAGCTTATGCCTGAAAAAATTTCTTAAGCTTTAAGGCTATGTCTACACTTAAGAAAGCTAGTTCAAACTAAGTTAGTTTAAATTAATTAATTTGAACTAATTGTGATTAATTCAAACTAACTTAGTTTGAATTAGCATGTCCACACCAGAAACCTGTACCGAACTAGCATGTCTGTGCACAGGACTTGCTAATTTGGCTTAGGAGGGGGGCACCATGGTAAGTGTGGAAACATGGCACCCAAGAAGGGCTATGACACCACTCAGACCATAAAAAGATGAAGGTGCCCTGGGAGGAAGAAGGTCAAACTGTCTTTAGTTCAAACTAACACTTAGTTCAAACTAACGCTGCTCCATTGGGTTAGTTTGAACTAAAGGCAGGTTTTACAAGTTCGACCTAAGCTTTCCTTAGTTTGAACTAAAGAATATCTTAGTTTGAACTTAGGAAAACCAGTGTGGCCATGGACTAATTTAGTTTGAATTAAGCCTCCTTAGTTTAGACAAAATTCCCAGTGCAGACATAGCCTAAGGTACCACAGCACTCCTGTTGGTTTTGCGGTATATAGACTAATACAGTTGCCCATCTGGATCACTTTAGAAGGTATTTCTAAATGTGTGATTGAGTTTTAATCTCTCTTGGTGTGGCTGTACACATGTGGGCATATAGTCATCAGCCACAAGTTTTACTTCTTCAGAGTTAAGTTAGTCAGCTCTGTTTTGGCCTTCCTGAATATCAAGTGCACTTATGTATCAATGTATAAACCCTGGGAAATATAGGGCTAGAGTAAAACAAGCTTAAAACTTTGGAAACCACTAGATGACCTATGAGGTCCCTTCCAGCCCTATGATTCTATGATTCTATGATTTAATAGTAAACTGTGGTCCACTGATAGTCCTGGCTACTTTAGAAATCCCAAAACTGGCAATGATAACACCAATCATGGATTAGGAGCACAATGTGCTAGGTGCTGTACATTATAAGGTCTAATACACAGTACCAAGGAGGTCAGTCAAGAACCAGCACCACCTTGTTCCAGGCACTGTATGTTTTTTAGTAGGTGTATCATGGTATTGAGCCAAGGAATGGACTGTGACATGCTTGCCCTAGGCACTGTAAATTATTTACTAGGTGAGTTATAGTAGCATGTCTGAGTAGGCAAGGTCATTCAGAAATCCCAGGCTGATGTGCATGGATTCAGCATTTGTCTCCCTCCCTGCCAATCTCATGTCACTATTTTCCTAGTAATAACTTTGTGGGTGAGCAGAGTGCAAAAGATTTCTGGGCATTACAGCAGGGGCATTGCTGCCACTGGATCTGATGGTCTGCAGATCCCCTTATCTCCAGCTTTGCCATGGAAACAGCAGGAATGGATCCAGGCCAAGGTTGCTTGTTGCCTGCTGGCAGGAGCAGGAGTGAAACCAGGCCAGGGCTGCTTGCTGCCAGCCAGCAGCAGCAGGAGCTGGATCTGGGCTGGGACCACCTGCTGCTGCTTGCAGTGGCTGGGGCTGGATCAGGCCTTGGTTACCTTCCACTGGCCGGCAGGGACAGGAACTAAAGCCCGGCCAGGGCTTCCTGCCACTGGCTGGCAGCAACTAAGACTGGATTGGGCCTGGGCTGCCCACGGGAAGATCCAAATCCAGCTCTCAGATCAGGCCGGGGGCAGGTCAGCAAGGCAGGAGGTGGCATCCAGGTTTGGGCCCTTATCATTTTTTCAGGGCAGCAATACCCCTGCATCACCAGGATCATTGGCTTAGGTGAGAGGAACATTGCTCCAAAGCAAAAAAGAAACCAAGAAAATGAGAGTGTGGCTGAAATTTAGAGATAGTCTGGCAACCAGCTTGATAAAAATTATTTTATTGCTTGGGTATATAAAATTTATAATGATACTACTACTAAAAAAACAAACAGAACAGTTACAATATTCCTTGGGTTTCTATTGGGGAAATCTAGGTCAAATTTGATCACAAATGCTGGGTCCAGAAAGTTATACTTGGAGGAAGAGAAGAAAGACTTGAAATCTTATCACACACTGAAGCTTGACTCAGTCTATGTTCCCAGCTGTTCTTGGGAGGGTGTCTGATGCGCCTGAGGCCAGCAAAGCCCCCAACATGATCACTGAAAAGGTGAAGACTCAGTGGTGTTGGATCTTTTGGATCCAAGCACCAGCACAGAAACTTGAGGTTGGGTATTGAAGACACCATGCTGTATAGAACTTAGGATAGACCATTAAGTGGGAGATATGAAAGCTACTCTATGTGGCTTGTGTGCCAGATTTTGCTGGCAGTATGGACCAACCCTTAGTCTTGTTTAGGGGCATATGATGGCTACCAAAGTTCTTTTCTTTATGCTGGACAATAGGAATTGATCATTCCTGGCTCTGGATGGCGTTACTCCAAGGGAGATCAGAATGCAGGGAGGCAGATTCAGAATTGGGGGTACCAAAAAGAATTGATTACTAGAATTGGTCTCATAAATGCTGACCTCTGTGTGTTCAGGTGTTGGATGATTAGCTTCTGGAACAGAAATCCCCTATCATGCATTACGCTGCTGCTTGTCAGGTCCCTGCCTTGGAACCTCTGCTCTCTGTTCTCAGTACTAATGAAGGTGTCTCTCCATCCCATCTTTCATGCAAATAAGGCTGGGAAGTAGCCTTAACCCTCTCTCCTCTGTCCAGAGGAAGTTAGGAGTGTCTTCTATTGCCTTGTCATTGTTTTTTGTTACTCCCTCTTCTGATAAGTTCTGGTTCAGGCAGCGGTGGAGGGGAGGAAGTACTCTGTAAGTCTGACAGGTGGGGTACTGTGTCCTGGTTCCCCAGGAATGCAGCCTTGACAGATAACAAGCCCTTCCCATGGCCCCTATTGATGGGATGCTTCTGTTGAGCAAGAATCCCCAGCCCATCTTCACTCTGTGGCAGGGCCAGCTCAAGGGACTGTGGTGCCACAAGCCAGATTTTCCTTTTGTGTCCCCCATAGCCACATTGCCTCCCACCCCACTGCTTTTGGCGTGGAGCCGAAAGTAGCAGGGGAGGAAGGTCTGACGAGAGTGCAGAAACTGGCCCCCACTCTGGGCCGGCTTGCCCTGCAACCAGAATGGTGAACAGCCAGCTGTGGGGTGGAGCAGGCAAGCCCAGAGTCCAGGCTTTGCTCTCTTGCCCCTCCCCTGGGCTGGCTGTTTCACCCTGGGGCAGGGAGGGCCAGCCCAGAGGTGAGGTGGGAGAGCGGAGTCCAATCTGTGGGCTGGCCTGCTCAGCCCACAGGGGTGGAGAGGCTGGCTCATGGGAGGAGGAGGAGTGCATGGTTTGGCTTCTGAGCCAGCCCTCCTCTTGCCCCCTGGTGCCCATAAGCTTCAGCTCCCCAAGCCAATGTGATGCTGGCTCAGCCCTAGAGCCAGCACTGCTCTGTGTTACCAGGTCTAAAAACCAACTAATTAGACCTGTGAGGTCATTTTAAAATACACCGCAAAAACATTCCTTAACATGCCAGCTATGGCTTCAACCCTTAACCTTTCAAACAAGAAGAAAAATTGGTGGAGGAATGAGCATGAAAGATACAGAATAATAGCAGTTGAGGAAGAAGGAAGTCCAAAGCCAAGAAAATATAAACAGCAAAGACAAATTTGGAAGTGATGTTCTATGAGCCAGACCACCTAGAAATCTACGCCCAGACCCAATTCTGGCATAAATGACAGTAGCTCGGGTGTTTAATGGTGTGAGGCTGCAACCTCATTAGTGAATTCCAATCCGTAGCATAGTACCAGTTAGCTAAACAAGAGCTAGCATCCCTTGGTCCATCTTCTCAATCAGGGGAATTATCGTGGGAGCTAATATGCTTTTTTTCCTAACGATGGGACAGCAGCTACTTTGTGTGTAGTTAATCCTAGCTTCTGCTTAACAGGTTTAATGAGTGATTTGTCTCTATTTTGCTCTAAGTTTAGTTTTGGAGTTTTTTAACCATCTCTTGTAGAATGTAGTTTTCCCTTTTATTCTTGTCCATTTCCCCAACTTATTCTTCTAAATTATTTGTGTTCCCTTCCTGAGGGCCTCTTGGAGGGGGCTCGCTGAATCTGCACTCCTTTTGACGGTGCCAGTCACCTCTTCCCTTCTGCTTTCACATGAATATTTGCTTAAAAGGTGTACTTTCCTGAACAAAGGGAATGTCTGTTGTGTCTCCTGGCCCTGTGTCAGGACGTGTTTGAACTGCCTCCTAAACATGTTTCTTGAATTAATTTACTGATAACCCCATATCCATCAGAGTTCATCAGAGAAACAGTAAAACCAAAATTCCTCTATCTTTCAGAGTTTAATAGAGACAGTTTAATTATCTCTATCTTTCAGAGTTTAATATGGTTTAAACACCTATATCCTTCAGAATTTAACTTCTCTTTCTCAGTCTCCAGTTCTTTCCTTTCCTTTAATATTTCAAAAATTTCTGAACATGCATGAAGTAATGCCCATGTGGCAGCTGCATCCTTTGCACTACTATGTGGCATAATGGATGTGCAAGATTCTTCAAAGCTTAGCTCCATCTTAATCAGGGGCTTCTCACCTCTGAAGAGGGCCATTTCCCAGGGACATTTCCTCTTCTATATTACCCATCTGTCTAACTTGCTGATCTTCTGTAATCTCAAGCGAGCAGCCACCTCCAGTTCCCTTATCATATTAATAATCACTAGGAGGAGCCCCTTTCACAAGTTACACCATTGTTCTAAAAACTTAGTTCTGAGACACAACCCTTAACTCTTCACGGTATTATCCCACCATCATTTCAAGCATGATTCTTATTTTAAAATATGCAGGAGGCTACCAAATTAACAGGAGAGGAGCCTCTCGCCATATGAACTTCATCTGACAAAAAAGGAGAAAGATTGGTCAGAAGAGAAAGATTGGTCAGAACTGTGCCTTAGGTTCTCCACTTACTAGCAATTACTCAACAATTACCATGTGATTAAGGTCACATGCTGCCCATTTTTTCCCACCAGTTTTGCTACCAGATTTGCTTGTCAACTTGGGGTCATTAATACAGTTATATTTCTGGGATTTCTGTAATTCTGCTGGTGTGACTTGTGCTTCTAGAGGTTGCTCTAGCTCTACCTTCTGCTAGTCTCTCTTTCAATGCGGCTACCTTCTGGAGCTTCAGTTCCACAGGGTGGGTTCCTCCAGTCCACAATCAGTTGAACACACACAGAAAGCGAGAGGCACCGGGAGAGAAAGAGCAGGCTGGTCAGTCGGCAATTTCATGCTGACACTGTCATAGTCCACAGGTTCAGCACAGAACTTGGTTCAGTAGGGCAATCATGAAATGCAGCCTACCCAGGCACCCACATTAATAGAACATCTAAGCAGGCAGGGTCACACAGCACTTTTAAGCTGACAAGCCCATGTGCCACAGACCGAGGACAAACCAGGTTACATCTGAGCAAGCAGGGTCACTCATCACATCCAATCTGACCTCCCTCATATGCTACAGAATAAACGTTCTCTTCTCCCATGCCTAATCTCACACTGCAAGTGTCCTAGTAGTAACTTTGCAGATGAACACAGCCTACAGGATTTTGGGGCATCACACCGATCTTTGGCATACATAAGAGGAGTGTCGCTACAGAGCAAACGAAGAAGCTGGGAAAACAAAGGAACAAACATAGTTCAGAAAAAGTCTGGCAACCAGATGATCTATAAAAGTTATTTTATAGCCAGGTATATAAAATTTATGACACCAGGAGTAATAGCCATACAAGGCGAGATTAAAAAAAAAACTGTTATAATATTACCCAGCGTCAAAGGGGCATTGGGGAAATCTAGCTCAAGTTTGATCATGAGTCAAGTTTAGAAAGTGATACCTGGAGTAAGAGAGAGAGAGCTGCAGTCTCTGCACTCACTGAAGCTTGGCTCTGTTGATGCTCCCTGATGTTCTTCGAAGAGGATCTGGAGTGTTTGACACCAGCAAAATCCCCAGCACAGTCAGTGAAAAGGTGAAATTCCACTAGAAGTGGTGCAGCTTTTGGAATGCCAGAACAGAAACTTCATCATCGCAAGGGTTTTTGTAGGAAAATAATTTGTAATTCAAGGGAGAAAAGTGGAATATGCTTCTATTCATGACACCTCTGCATTGACTCTGTGGATTGGATTGAGCAGCAGTGCTGACCCGCTCCCTTTAGCCGGACATTAACAGTGTTATTCAAGCCCTGCACAAAGAGTAACTCTGTGTCAAAGGGAGGTCTTCTTCTGTTGGTGCAGCTTCATCACACTTTGTAGAAGTTAGGAAATTAATTGGAGATACAGAAGCTAAACGCTCATGGGAAAAATAAATCTGTTAGTCTTTAAGTACCACAAGACTCCTTGCTTTTTTTCCCCTTCACAGCTTGTGCATCTCCCATCAACTGCAGCCAAATTTCACCAGCAGTGTAAACCAAGCCCTAGATTAGGTTAAGGGTGAATAAAGAATAAAGAGCTTATCCCAGAGTTGTTTTGTTCAGGCTGGACAGTAATAATTAATTATTCCTGGCTTTGGTTGGCTGTACCCAAAGGGAGCTCACAATGCAGTGAGGCAAATTGTGTATTTTAGATAGCCAAAAAGGATTCATTAGTAGAAATGGTCTGATAAATGATGAGCTGGGTGTGTTCAGACGTGAATTGGTCAGCATCTGGAGCAGAGCTCTCTCATCACGCAGTGTTCTCCTGCCTCTCTGGTGCTAGAGTTCAGTGCTGCCCTCCCTTGGAATCTCTGTTCTCCACTTTGAATGCTAATGGAGGTGTCTCTCTGTCCCATGTTTGATGCAAATGAGACTAGGGGAGTTACCTTAACCCTCTCACCCTTCTTCGGAGTGGTTTAGATGTGTCTCCACGGCCTTGTCATTGTGTTCTGTAAATCTTTTGTCTGGTAAGTTTTGGTGGGCCAGGGACGGGGATGGGGAGTGATAGTCCTTTGAGAATCAGACGGGCTGGGTACTGTGCCAGAACTCTGCTGGGACACAGAGCTGACCAGGAACAGAAATAAACCAGAATGAGCTGCCAAGTGAATGTGAGGTGTGTCTTGGCTCTGATTAGTTTTGTCTGTCTGTGGGCCAAGTATTTTGCCAAGCTCAAGTTTAGTGAGTCTGACTAGACCAGATGTGGCCAAACTGCAGCTCGGAGCTACATGTGGCTCTTGAAAGAAAAACTGTGGCTCCCGGAAGAACATCAGCAAATCAATTTAGGAAAGCAGCCCCAGCCTTGGAGTTCAGCAGGGGGCCAGGATGGTGGGGAGAAGTGTGGCGTGGTCAGGATTTTAAAAAACTCGCCATTAGTCTGCAGTCTTCTATGTTGAGCAGCAGCTACGTTTTTACTGTATAGGCCTAATTTTCATGGTAACCTTAAGCAATTATTTGAATCTGACATTAGTAGGATCAATATTTGTCCTCTTTTTATGATAAAATTAAAGGTGCAATGAATTTTAAACTTAGTAATTTTGGGGTAAGTAAAAGTATATGGCTATATGCCTCAGTGCAGCTCCTGTAGGTCTAATAATCAACTTGTGTGGCTCTTGAGTTCCATAAATTTGGCCACCCCTTGTCTAGACCCTGCCCATCCCTGGGAAACAACTTCCCCATCCTCCTATGATGGGAGGAGCCCTTCAAAGCCACCACTACCTGCAGACCATTTTTTGCACATGTTGGATTCGCCACAGAACTCAAAGGCGTGGGAGCAGTTGTCTGAGGCTCACGGTCTTTGAGTCTGCTTTCCTCCCTTTGAGATGTGAGAGTGGGGACTGGCTGCTGATCAGCTGTTTGGCAGGTGTACTAGTGCTGGCCACTGATCAGCTGTTTGGTGGCCCAACAGCTGATCATTGGAAGCTAGCCCCCAGACACTGACTGGGGGCCCCTGTGGCTGCAAGTGCAGTACGGATGAAGATAGGTATAAAAGACGGACTGTGGATTGTGGGTTGGATATAAGTTGATTCTGGCAGAGGCAGACTGTAGATGGATCCACATTTTTGTATCCATGCAGGGCTCTGCTGATGGGTTTGTAGCTAATTTGTGAGTTTTCAGTCAAGCATAGAGCACCTGTATGGAACTGAGCTGAGCTGGTTTATGTGTAGTGAAAAGGTGACCAAAAGCCACTTCTGCACTGCCAGATTTCTGTGCTGGCTGAGGCGAACTTTGCTGCACCTTTGAACATATCTACTCTGCATTTGGGAACTGTGCTTGTAGCACTAGCTCAGGTAAGTGGAGCAATGATGCCATGGCAGCTCAGGTAGTATGGGTTAGACATACCCACCCAGAGCCCTGGATATGTACTCGAGTTGGGCAGATCAAAGCTATGTGCTGAAATCACACCTCTGATTGCAGGGCAGACAGAACCTTAGGTGATCCTAAATTACAGCTGACTTGGCTGGGCTGCCATGAGCAGCTCTGTCACCCTGAGATGTTCAGGATCCTTACTGCTGTGTGTTGCATCTGATGCACTACCAGCCACATCCTGGGTGTAAGAGCTTGCAAAGTGCCCTGAGTAACACCACTGACACAGAGGGGCTGGGACAAGGAGAAAACTCCTCCCTAAATCTCTTACATTCACATCAATGCTGGCAGGAGGTTGCAGTCTCTGGATACCCAGTGTTCAGCTTGTTTTCCTGTGACTGAGCCGGATGGGCTCAGCAAGCCCCATGGACTGTGGACTGTCTGTCTGAAGCAGCATTGGTGGGATTTTCTAGGAGCTTTTCACTTCCCTGCACGGCTGAGGTTAGAGCAGCAGGAATCAACAAGGAAGCAGAAGTGGTCAGTTCCCACCACAGCCCTGCTCACCAGCTCACGCACAGGAATTCCTATAAGGCTGAGATTCATGGTCTCCAGCCATCTCTCACACGCTGACCTCAGCTTCCTTGGAGCCCCCAGAGAATGGAGGAACAGTTTTTTCTCCCCTTGTTAAAATGGCAAATAGAGGTGCAACAATATCAGGTGGAGCTGGGGTTGAGAACCCAGGAGTCGCAGCTCTTATTCTGTGCCTCAGCAACACAGCCATCCTCTCCCTGATTTTAGCTGGTTGCAAATAATGGTGGATGTTAAACAGTGATGGTGCCACAATGCATACCTTGCCATGATCCTCCTACATCTTTCCTCCCAACTCCTGGAAATGCTGGATGATATCTTCAGAAGCACCTAGGTGACTTAGGAACCTAAATCCACTCCTGGGTCCCATCTTCCTCTGATGGTGGGCACTATCAACAGAGACAGGATACCAGGCCTTGGCTTTCAGGCTTTGTGGCAAGTCTTCTATTCATCTCTTTGAGCAGGCATTTGGTAAGGGCTGAGGTGATTGGCTGGCACGAATCTGACCAGCTTTCCTTGCTGGCTTCCCACCATATTGCTGTAAAGAAAATCCCTGGATCATTAAATTCGCAGAGCCTGCAGGGGCCAAGACACTGTCCCTTTCTGAGGACCTCTGGCTACACCCTCAGGATTCAGACCTTCTCTCCAGTTCCTCTTGCTGAAGGCTGGATGCTATTGTTCAATACCTTGAGGTGTACCTGGATCCATACAGCACAACCTATCTTACCCACAATTCCCTGCCTCAGTTTCCTCACCACTCCATGGCAGCCTCTGGGCAGGGGCTAGAGTAGGGCTGGCCCACAAAATTTTGGCACCTGAGGTGAGGAACAAAATGCCCCCTTGTTTGGGCCAAAATGTTAAAAGGTCTTGATTCTGTCTTCTTCCTGTTCTACTCCTCTCATGGTACTGCTCTGCTACCTATCCCAATAAAGAACAACTTAAAATGCCTTGTTCAAAAATTTTAAGTAACTTTCAAATGCCTCAACAGCAAATGTAACTTTTTTTGTCTGCATAATAAACACTGGCATTTTTATCTGCTTGAAAGTGGTGCTTTCTGTGCCTTCTTGGTTACAAAGATTTGAACTGCTTCCTGACAGTCCCTAGTCTGAATCAGCTCATGCATAGAGCTCTGCAAATCCATGGATATCCGCATTATAGTCACATCCACAGATACAACATAGATATCTGTGGACTATTTCTTGTGGATGCAGATCGGATATGGATCCACATATTTTTATCTGCACAGAGCCAGAGCCCTGCAAATACGCGGATATCTGCAGATATCCACATTATATCCATCTCCACACATACAACACGGATATCCGCAGACCATTTCTTGCGGATGCAGATTGGATACGGATCCACATATTTGTATCCGTGCAGGGCTCTACTCACCCACTATTGAGATGGTTGCAAGGCTGACCAGCCTCTCCTGTGTCATTGTGGAGTGTAGATGTGTTTTTATTAACTTCAGCTTGGAGAAGCTGCATTCTCAGCTGGCAACTGTTACAAGAAGTGTTAGAAGTATGTGCAGAGCCAACAGAAGTATTTGGAAAGAAAGTGGTCATCTTATTTGTGCACATATATTCCAGAACAGCCTTTGGAGTTGGTCCTGCTGAAATGTATCTTGAAAGGGCTTTTAGTTCATCAAACAAATCACTTGCATCAATATTGTGCATGTCACCATGTGGCAACACCATCTCTAGTGCCCTGCATTGCTGGTGTAGGTCTTCTTCTGGTAAAGTGAGGAGTTTTGGAATATCATGTACAATTCCAAAGATGTTGCTGTGTTCCTGAGCTGCATGAAACATTCTTCAACTGACTGTATTGCACAATCTAGCACCTGGTTAAAAAATTCAACTTTGAATTGTTTGGGGTCTTTTATGGGATTATTCCATGCCTCATAATCAAAATGTCTTCTTCTTCGGTGACTCTTGTATTCTTGAATGCGTGGGAAAATAGCTTCAGTGTGAAGTTCCTCTGCCAACTTCTGTGCACTCTTTGGAACATTTTGAAATCCCTCATCTGACCAGTAAGACTGTAGTTATGACATTGATTTATCCAGTTGTTCTTTTGCTCCGGATATATCAAGGTCAACACCTTGGACTCTTTTACTTACAACATTTATTTCAAACAGTATGTCATGCCACAACACTGAGCCACACAGATATTTGAAGTTATGTATATTTCTGGTGATTCCATTTCCTTCTGCCATTGTTCTCCCATGAACAGTTCCTGTCATAGCATTATCCTCCATAATGGCAACTATGACATCATCTGTCTCCCAAGTTTGATTTGTGATGGGCTTTATCACCTCCACTCAACTTTTTCATCATGTGGCGCTCTGTGGTTTCACTGTCAGAGAAGATGTTCCCAGATGTTGCTTCATAATTTGCCATCAATGAGTCGATGCAGAGAAAAATACATAGATGCTTTGAATTACATTAAAAAATTCAGCAGCATCTCTGATGATGCATCACTGACCACCAAGTTCAATGAATGAGGACTGCATGGGACAAAAGAAGCTTGAGGGTTTAACTCTTGGATCCGTGTCCGCACTCCTCTGTTCTTTCCTCTCATGTTGGCACCATGCTCGTAGCCCTGACCTCTCATGTCAGCTATCGCAATTCCGATATCTTCCAGCTTCTTAAGAAGCACATTTGTCGTACCAGCCGCAGTAGTATCATCAATGTCAATAAATTCTAGAAAATGCTCTCTGACAGCCACCATTGCAAGGACATTTTCACTAGGTTCTGTTGTTACAATATACACCATTAATATCACGTGTTCCATATGGCTAATGTAAGGTATGCAGTCCAGAATAATAGGGTAATACCTTGCTGATTTCAGATCTGTCAAAATCTTCTGTTTGAACTTTTTTTGCCAGTAACTGTATGATCTTATTTTGAATTATTTTTTTCAAGGTTATGGTGTGTGCAGATTTCTTGGGTGGTGAATCTTCTTAGATGGTCCTGGAGTCCAGCATCAAACTCAGCCATCAGCTCCACAATTTTAAGGAAGTTTCCGTTGTTTGGCACATACAGCTGATCTGAAGTGTCAGGCAGTGCTAGGTTTTGGGTAGCAAGCATTCTTACAATGGCAATGAGCCTTTACAGAACATTTTGCTAGTAAAGAGACTCTGATCAATCTTCTCTTGATGTTGGTCATCTATGGTGACCATTAACCTTAGTCTCGTCTCAGGCTCTTTCCACCTATGGAGTGCTCTCTGGTGATTTGTTGCTTTTTCATGGCATGCCAGATTTCTAGCCAGATTTTTCCATCCTTTGTTCCTGTAGAACTGATGTGGCTGTAACATCAGACTGGAAGAGTTTGCAAGAAAAACACTATGCAGCATTCTGGGTTTTTGATTACCTAAGCCAGGGGTCTCAAACTCAAATCACCATGAGGGCCACATGAGGACTAATAGAGGGCCACATGAGGACTGGTACATTTGCCCGAGGGCTACACCACTGAATCCTTTCCATACAACAATATTGCAAATATCAGTAACAGTAGTGTTATTGCAGGCTGCAGAAAATAGCTTTCAGGGCCACATGTGGCACCCAGGCCACGTGTTTGAGACCCCTGAGTCCTAAGCCATGGCCTCTCTGCTTTGTCACCAGTGTGTTGGATGGAAACTTCTATTTTCGTTGTCTTTGGGGAACGTGAAGATTTTTCACTTGCTGTGGCTCATGCAGCAGAACAAAGTTCCTCAAGCTACTACTCAAGTGGGTCCACAGTTGTAGAGTTAAGGAACTAAACTCAGCAGCAGCTGTTTCTTGCACCTCCACCACAATCTTCTCTGGTCTACACTTTTCTTCAGGAACGGGCATGCTTACATCCATTTGAGATGGAGATATGGATGCTGAAGTAGCTGCCAGGTCACCTGCACTTTGACTAACTGGAAGATAAGGCATCTCCTCACCACTCACATCCTCTGTGGGGCTGGAAAACTCACTGTGAACATTTGTGTCCATGTCTTTCAGAAGGGTTCCTTCCCACTTAGATAGTAAAGCTTCCTTTGCTTTCTTTCATTTTCTGAATGCTGCCTCAGAGGGGTGTTTTCTTTTTTCACTCATTACTGCTGTTCTGTGCCACCTATAGTGGCTCTCAACACTCATTTGAAGGGGACAAATAAGCAGGCTGGTAGCAGGGCCTGAGTGAGGGAAGATATCAGTGTCTTAAGGGCTTAACTGGCTCCTAGTACTTCAGTTGACTGCCTGTTGTCTTCAAGTGGGTTCAGGGAAGCAGTAGGAAACAGGAAACTCCCTGAGAAGCTGGTGTTCAGGCCAGGCTCCTGGGGGCTCTAGAGCGGTACATAAGAGGCTCCTCCTCCTCTCTCCCTGCAGCTCCTGCTGCTTTTTGTTATTCCTTCTCACTTTCTTTCTTGCCTGCCTATTATGTCTCTTGTGCCTTCCATCCTTTAGCACAGCACTCCACCATCTCTGTGCATGTAGAGAAGAGAGCATACATATGCACCAGCAGCAGACACAATTTTCTGCAATCTGAGTCATAGGGGTCCCTCCACCAGTCTGGCACACGAGGTGGCCACCTCAGTTTGCCTCATGGTAAGGTTAGCCCTGGGCTAGAGCCTTATGGAGTTGTCCAGGTTCTTCTGCTGCAGAGAACAACTTGGGTTCCTGAAATATGCGGGCTTCTTTCCCCAGGTCATCTCTTGAGACCTTGATCCTTCTGCTCCCTTCCTTCTTGCCCCAGTTTCCTGTGTGTTTTCACTCCAAAGCATTTGTTTTGGTCTATTTAAATACCCCTCTTTTACTGTCTGGACACCTTTGTTCTGGGTTCCTCAGTTTGAATTGAGGAAAGGGAGTGTGGCCATGCACTTAATTGAATTTGAATTGATCGTCATCAATTCAAATTCAAGTCTAAGTGTAGACATACCCAATTACTGCTAAACTCTAGCTCCTTAACTACTAACTCTTTCAAAATTTGTTCCAAGACTTTGCATACAATTAAGGTCAAACTAAAAGGCCTTTAGTTTCCTAGATCACCTTTTTTCTTAGTTTTCTAAATCACCTTTTCCCCCTTTCTTACAAATAGATACTATATTAGCAATTGTCTAGTCCCGCCCCCTGAGTTTACAGATTCATTAAAAATCCCCACTGTTGGATTTGCAATTCCATGTGCCAGTTCCTTCAGTAATCTTGGATGGAGATTATTTGGGGCCCCACCACCCAATATAGTCCCACTAAAATGTTTGAGTTTAACTTCCATTTCTGATTAGGTCATTTCTGTTTCCTTTTTTTTTGTTTCCATTACCCCCTCTGCAAGATAGGTGTCCTTTTGTAATGCAAGCCTTGGGAGCTGGGGGAACTGGCTGGTACCTGTCTCAATGGTTCAGGTTCCTGTAATCTTGCTGGGTGTGTCCCCAGTTGTGAATGCACAGCACCATTAGAGATTTGTGGTTTGACACCAGCATCAGAAGGTGAGCGGGAGCCCAGGACATTCAGCAGTACCCCACTCCCAAGCTGCATAAGGCCAGGGGAGACTCATCACAGCCTCTGTGACACTGGCTGGGTCAGGGGGACCACTGAAGCTATTATTTAACATCAATATGTCAAACTTACAATAATTCAAATGATAGGCCATTTCAGGTACCATTAATAATTTGCCAAGTATGAGGAAACTCTTATGCGTGTGCTGTATTTGTATTGGAAGTTATGGATATGTTCTATGCATCTGTAATTCAACTTGTCCTGTGTTTCTGAGTGGTGCTGCAGACAGGATGGTGGCAGCTAATCCCATAAAACCAGGGACTGACTTCAGCCCTCTGTCTGTTTTGGCTGGCAGGAGACTGAGGGAGACAGATTTGGATGCAGCCCAGCTCCCATACCATGCCCGATCAGTGCCTCGGCCCTCGCTAGCCTGCAGGGTGCCCTAGTGCACTGGGGCACTCTGTTCCAGGACCCTGAGAGCACCAAGGCAGACCCCAGTTGTGACACAGGCCCCCTGTCCTACTACCCTGCCTGGTCACCCTGGGAAACCTGCAGGAGACCATCAACAGCCTCACCACCCTCTTTTTCCCAAACTGTGCATGCATACTGGCTGCCACTCACATCCCCGTGCAAGCCCCAGAATGTCGCACAACCGAGTACCAGAACCACAAGGGGTACCATTCCATGGCACTGCAAGCCCTTGACCAGCGGGGAATCCTCACCAACGGCTATGTTGGCTGGCCGGGGAGGGAACACGATGCCCACATCCTTTGCATCTCTGCCCTGGACAGGGGCATGCAGGCAGGCACATTTCCCCCCTCCCCCCCCATGTAACATCACCCTCGGGGATGAGCAGGTGCCCATCCTCATCATTGGGTATGCCACGTACACTCTCCTCCGATGGCTCATGAGGCTGTACATGGGACCTCTGGATGCTGGTCACGAGCTGTTCATCTGCAGGCTGAACCGGTGGTGGAGCATGCTTTTGGCTGGCTCAAAGCCAGCTGGAGGTGTCTCTTCACATGCCTCCATCTTGCCAAGGAAAGAATCATGGAGGCCATTGGCACTTGTGTTGCCCTTCACAATTTCTGTGAACTGCACAGGGAGAGAGATCTGAGGCTGAGGAGGGGAGGCTGAGGCCAAGCACCTTGCTGGGTGCTTCCAGGAGCCTGAAGCCATACCCCCAAGGGAGGAAGCCCACCAGAGGGAGACCAGTGAATGTGAGGCAGTCCAAGAACTGTTCCTCAGCGAGGAACCATGAGGACTGGGCCTGCCACGAGACTCTGGCTGTGTTCACACGCACAGGGTTATTTCGAAACAAGTTGTGTCGAAACAACTTGTTTCGAAACAA
>ML682093.1:1268288-1358445 GCA_007922195.1 Podocnemis expansa
GCCCGTGCCCGCAGCCCTCCTTTGCAGGCACCCGCGGGGAGCAGCGCCGGGCAGCGCTGACCCCCGCCAGTGCCTGCTGGCCAGGGGACACCCCTCAGCACCCTGGCCAAGGTGCTGAGTGTTCCCTGGCCAGGGTGCTGAGGCGGCAGCCCTTTAAATGTTGTTTCGGAACCTATTGTTCCGAAACAACATGTTCACACGCGTTGTTTCGTCCCCAAATGGGGTTTAACTTGTTTGGAAACAACACAGTTGTTTCGAAACAAGGGCTTCCCCTTGTTTGGAAACAACTGTGCATCGTGTGAACATGGTTTTTTTTGTTTCGAAACAACGAGGTTGTTTCGAAACAAAAGTGCCGTGTGAACACAGCCTCTGTCTCCTCCCCCACCTACCGCATGCCCAAATGCCAGCCCCTACCCCCTGCCTGTCCTCCTCCCAGTAAAAGCCACAATGCAAACTAAAAGAGTTTAATGTGTTTTATTAACAAAGCAGGGTGTTGGGACAGTGAGGGCTTTGGAGGCTGTCAGAGGGTTTGGAACTTGGGGGAGAACTGGGGAGCGGGGGACAACAGGGAGAACGTGAGGCTTGTTGGGGGTAATGGGATCCTGGGAGGCCGAAAGGTCAGAGCAGAGGGGCAGTCCTGGCCCCCTGGGAGAGCACGCCCTCCCCTTCCCAGTGGCCACCACAGGTCTGCAGGCACTGGTGGCTCAGAATAACAGTTTCTCTTTGGAGAGCTCCCTTGGCAGCCCGGGGGCCAGGTGACTGGCAAAGCACCAGAAACTGGAGGCAACATCCTGAACAAACATGCCTAGAGCCACCAGCACGTTGCTTTGCTGCTCCAGCACAGCACTCTGGAACTCCAGTGAGTCAGCAACACGGTCATCTGTGTCAGCCATCTGCTGGAGATGCTGGATGGTGGCATCCGGGCATGTGGCTAGCTGCTCCCTCCATGCCCGTGTGGCCTCCTCTCAAGCATCCTCCACCTGAGCCAGGGAACAGAGGTCTGGCAGGCTCTCCTCCTTGGCCTGATGGAGGCTGGGTGGCTCCACGGAGCAGCACGGCAGGTGGCAGCACAAGCTGTTGGAGGGAAGTGGAGAACAGGGTTAGTCCCTTCTGCCTACTAGCTTGTGCTGCGTGCAGCCTGTCAGCAGCAAGCATCTGTGCCCTAATATCCCCTCATCAGACTCTTGCTCCATGGGGAGTGCCTCCTCTGTCTTCCCAGCTTCCTCCTCCTCCTGGGCTGGGTGGCATCTCCCTCCTCCTGGGCAGGGAAGAGCTCTGGACTGGCTGGCAGGGCTGCTGGTCGTGTTCTGCCCCTGGGGCGGTTAGCGTCTCCCACATCCAGGGATGCCGCCATGTCCTAGGAGCCTCCCTAAATCAGAGCGACCTCAGGGGGGTGCTCTGCAGAATCAAGGGTCCTGGCATAGAGTCCACTGGGCCCCTCCTTGAGGAAAGCATGGAGTTCCTCATAAAAGGGGTAGCTGGTGGTAATTGCTGCCTTCCACCCCAGAGCCACCTGCATCCCTCATCTGGGCATAATCCAGCCGCAGGACTTTCACCTTGGCATGCAGCTGCTCAGTGGTGCGGTAGTGCCCCCAAGCTGACATTGCCATTGTAATGTCTGTGTAGATATCCCAATTCCGGTGCCTTGCCTGGAACCGAGCACAGATGTCCTCTCTGCCCCAAATATCTATGAGGCAGAGGACCTTGTCGGGGGTCCATACAGGAGCCCTCCATCGCTGCTAGGTTCCACAGGCTGTGCAAAGCTCTGCCATGGCTGCCTGCACTGCCTGCAGCATGTTGTGATCCCCGGACAAGGGACTTCCTTCTTCCTGGCCGGGGCAGTGCACGCTGGGAGGAAGAAGGTCAAACTACATTCAGTTGAAATAATGGTTAAATCAAAATAATGTGTCTACACAGCATTACATTGATATAATTATTTTGATTTATCTGTCATATCAATATAAAGCTAAGTTTTATTATACTGATATGACTTTCCTTATAGCAAAATGAGGGAGCTCTTCATTTTGCTATAAGAAAATGTAGTGTGAACCTACCATTTTTAAAATCAAAATAACCAGCATTATTTAGATTTAAACACCGTGTGGGGACGTACCCCCAGAGGCCAGGCATGGAAGATGGGTGTCTCACTCCATTACTGCCCTGTTCAGTACACTAACACTGGAGCCCTGGTCTGGGTCATTGTTCTAGAGAGGCTACTAGGCAAGATGGAGCATGGACTTATCCAATGTGGCCATTCCTATCTAGAGTCCATGCCAAGCACCACTGTTACAGTTAAGTTTTCCCCATGAACTCAGGTCTCAGGAAGACAATGACAACAACCTTCCTAGCCCATGGTAGAGGCACACACAGAGGCTTTCTGTGGAATGGCAATTTCATGCTACAATTTTGCGATGGCAATCAGCATTCATCTGACATAGGCACAGCAGTAAAATCATCACACGAGATGATTCAGACACTGGCTGTCAGCCATGCCACCAATATCAACTTTAGAAGAGGATGCTTGTTTCCTAAGCAAATAACACAGAGATGAGTTTGATGGCATGTGCAGCTCTCAAATTCCAAAGGGATAGCCGTGTTAGTCTAGTCCAGTAAAAAAAGCAACAAGCAGTTGTGTGGCACTTTAAGACTAACAGATTTATTTTTTGCATGAGCTTTCGTGGGAGAAGATCCCACTTCCTCAGCTAAATGGCTTGTGTCTGTCATGTGTAAACCAGATAGGCCAAGTGCCCAATGCCCAGGGCATGCTGGGATGGTCATGGGAGGCTCTTTTCAGTGGCTGGGTTTTTACAGTAGACCCTCCCTCCACACTGACACTTCACACCATTGCAGAACTGCACATTGTCTGGTTTCTCAAAACAAGTTTAATTTAAGGAGTTGATTTTCTTATCACAGAATCATACAAGAGAGTTGAAAGGGATCTCAGGAGGTTGTCTACTCCAGCCCCCTGATCAAAGGAGGACCACCCCAACTAAACCATCATGGCCAGGGCTTTGTCACGCCTCACTTTAAAAATCTCTAAGGATAGAGATTCTACTACCTCCCTACGTAACATTCCAGTGCTTCATCAGCCTCCTAGCGACAAAGTTTTCCCCCATACTCACCCTAAACTGCCCCCACTGCAACCTGAGGGTCATCTCCAACACTGGGAACAGCCTACCTCAGTTGCTCCCAAACTTTTTGGCTTGAGGACCACAAATATAATATTTATAACCCTGAATGGCCACCAGTCTATTTAATTATTAAATTTGAATTAAATTTAATTAAAATTAATGAATTAAAATTTGATTAATTAAATTTAAAATAAATTTCAAATTACAATGTGCTGGTAGCCCTTCAGAGTTATATTTATAACTATAACAAAATTATATTTGTGGTCCTTGAGCCTTTTTGTTTTTTTAAAGGGGCTGTGGCTCTGAATGCCCATAAACAGGCAGGCCCCAAGCCCAGAGTGGAGGTGATCAGCCGCAGCTCTGTACTGCTGAAAACCATGCAAACACAGATTTTATTGCCATTAGTACAACCATGGTAAGAAAATCTGCTTGAACACGTTGTGTGGGCAGATTTTGTTACCCTTGATTGTGCTGATGGTGGTAAAATCTGCCCAAACATGGTCTTGGGCCAGAGTCGTAATGCTGTGCTCCGGCAGCTGGGGAGAGTTCCAATCAGAATGCGCCCCTTGTCATTAGCGGTGCTTGGGGCCGGCACCATGAAACACACCTTTAATGGGGTGGCTCTACTGAGTCACTCCAGCATCCCTGGGGCAAAGTCCCGTTTGCTCCGCCGTAGTTATGGACCTCTTTTGGGAATAATCACTTTGCTTGATCTGCTGGCAGTGCTCCTACTAATGCAGCCAAACATGCTATTAGCTTTCTGGGCAATAAGGTCACACTGTTGATTCATATCCATCTTCTTGTCCACTCTCACTCCCAGGTCCTTTCCTGCAGAACTGCTGCCTAGCCACTCAGTCCCCAGTCTGCATCAGTGCATAGGATTCTTCTGTCCTAAGTGCCAGACTCCACATTTGTCCTTGTTAAACCTCATCAGATTTGTTTTTGCCCATTCCTCCAACTCGTTAGGTCACTCTGTACCTTATCCCTTCCCTTTAGCATATCTAGCACCCCCCCCCCCAATTTAGTGTCACATGCACATATTTCACTGAGGGTGAAATCCACACCATCCTCCAGATTGTTACTGATGATGCCTCTGAACCACTGAGGCCACTTTCATATGTGCACACCTAGCATATTAAGTGTTGGAGAGCTGTGTTTCCCAAAGTGGGTGGTGTATCCCCATGGGTACACAAGGAACATCATGGGGGGAAACAGAGCAGGGGAACAGAGCTGGTCCAGCTCCATGCTCCTCAGAGACAAATACAGCTGACGCTGCTTCCACCAACCTTCTGCTATAGCAGCAGCCCCCTGCTGTTACCGGACATACTCCTTGCACTGCTCTGCCTCTTCAGCAGCTGACCCAGCTCCATGCTTCCTGATGCCCCCTGTTCCCTGCTATAATACTCTCTCAGCTTCTTCTCTGAAAGGAGGGGTTCAGGGGAAGGGAGAGGTGATATTGTTAGGGGGTACCTCTTGTGCTGTAGGCCCTGTTTTGGTCTGAAAGCCACCCTGTTATTGATAGTCCATGGTGGGGGCTTCTTCTAAAAAGTTTGAGAACCATGGCTGCAGGGAGACCACATAGTAGTTTAGCCTGGCAGATTTCTCTACCGTCACTGAGGAGTGAGAGAGAGCTGTGATGGACAACTTCTCTCTCATCTCCAGAGTGCTGTGCAGCACCCCAGAACTTTAGCAAGGGAATCACTACCTAGGCTTTGATTAGATGAATTCTCCATGGCAGATTATTCAGGCAACAGGAGGCCTCTATGCCCAACACATTGGACAAATCTTATCTGGTTTCTGTGATAATAACTAAACTGTTAGGTTCAAGGGACATGCTATCAGATTGAGCTAAAAGTTACATGGCTCTCATATGAGAAATGTGGTTGCAATCAATAAAGCAATAACCCCGCCATAAAATAGCAGAATCTGAAAGCAATAAACCTGGTGACTTCTTTCTTCATGTTTTGACAGGAATTTAGAGTTGAATATGTGGCTCCACAAGCCTTGACCTGGTGTCCATAGAATGTGTTGAGTCACTCTCCAGCCCAATACAGTTATCTTTCTCTCTAATCTTTATTTCAGTAATGTTTTTTTGTTTTGGGATCTCTCTGCTTTCTCTTTCAAATTTAGTGCCCCTGGCATGTGTGACCACAAACTGACCCTTCTGCACTCTGCCCCAAGAACCCTCTGTGTAAGGATCTACTCCTTCCATGCCTGTCTGCATAGCTACAGCTGAGACACTGTTAATGCCCTAGAGCTGAGCTGTCAAGTCTGGAGGCTGCAAAGGCCTGGAATATTGTAGCCAGGCTTGTGCCTGATCAGATGAGTGCACAGACTTGGAATGAATCTCTGAGAGAAGAAAGAGAGATTTCTGTGGCTGCTTCTGCTCAGTGTGCCAAAGGCTGGCCAAGCTGCTGGGTCATTTCCCTGCACATTGAGGTATGGGTTTGACATAATGAGGTACAATCTACTCAGAAATCTTAGGTGCGTTACATGGACTCGTTCAGATCACTTCCACTTTGGCCATTCTCAACCAGCATTTCAGCATGCAAACCACATCCTGAGTCTGTGCTACTGTAGCTTGGCAGCTACACCCAGACTACTACCAGTCTGAGTATACTTCAGGGTGACCCCAGTGCATCCCCAGTTCCAAATTCCCCCCTAAAAATCCATGTTTTCTACTGCCCAGTCCAATCTTGGACAGGGCCAGTGCTAGGGTTTCTGGTGCCCCCCTCCAACCTATAAATCGTCGCCCTCCTCGCTCCCCCGGACAGGGCCATCCCTGGAGGGGAATGGGCCCAGGGCAAATCGCCCTCTGCGGGGCCCCCTCACCCCCTGGCATTGGGGGACGGAGCTGGCCGGCCCATGGGTGGGGCAGACCTCTGCACTGCCCCCCCCATGCCAGGGACTGAGCAAGCAGCCAAAAGGGCATCCTGGTTCAGTGCTGCCGGTCTGCCCGCCCCCCCACCACAAACACTGCTCTGGGCTCCCTGCTAGAGCAGTGGTAAGGGGGCAAGAGGCAGTGCAGCCGGCACACAGCCCAGAGCTTGCTTGTTGTTTGGGGGGCAGGCAGACTGGCAGCGCTGCACCGGGCTGCCCTTTTGGCTGCTCACTCAGTTCCCAGCATGAGGGGGCAGTGGTGCAGCGCTGCCGGTATGCCCACCCTGTCTCCCCCCGTTAGCCACGGGCACTGTTTTCTGCTTTCTGCCAGAGAAGCAGGGAGGGGCCAGGAGGCATCACGGCTTGGTGGGGAGGAGCGATAACGGCCCTGTGCTGCCTCCCGCCCCCTCCACGCTGCTTTGGCACAGAGCCAAGAGCAGTGCACGTGGCAGTGCGGGGACAGAGGTGGTGCCGGCAGTGCTGAACCCTGCTGCACTTTTGGCTGGCTCACCTGATCCCCACCAGCATGGGACAGCCAGGCCAGGGATGTGTCCCCCCAGGGCATTTTGGCGCCCCTCAAACTTTGGCGCCCCTTGGAGTGCTCATCACGCTTCCTGTGTTCTGCTGGCCCTGATCTTAGAAAATACTAGTATTTTAATTTCACTGTTCCTTTAGGGGAATAACATATTATTTTATATTGAATTATCCAGACCCTATATTCAATTACGATGAAATTTCTCATCACAAACTTCCAGCAAAATTACTGCCAGACTCTTCAGGGCAGGATTCCATCTCCCCACCCCAACTCAACTCGACCTTTCCTTTTTTTCCCCTGAGGTATGGAGACTATGATGGACAGGGAGACATTGAGGGAGGTGTTTGTCCTTCCTTTTTATAGTTTCCAGCCCCCCCCCCCAGTTTCCAGCTGAGAAACGGGAGATAGACTTGTGTGGAAAGATATTCCTCTCTGGGTTTGTTTGTTTTTTCCCTTCTTCACCTTTTTGAACTGCTTTTGATTCCCCTACTGTGTGATCACTCTGTCTACTGTTCAATACACCTTAAGGCAAGCACATATTCTTTTGTTTACAACACATCTGTTTGGTGCTTTAGGAATAGGACCATATGCTATAAATATTATCCAGGGTAATCTTATAGACTCGTGCAAAATGGTCAAATATTTTTTGGAAATATATTGACTAGCAATTTATGAATTTTTAAACAATACCTTACAAGGCATACACCGCCCAAAGATTATTACAATAGTGTGTAGAATGTAAATACAGAGTATATTTTGTTCTTGTGGGTTTACCAAGCCTTCAGTGTATTTGCCTTTTCCTTCCATTATCACTGCATCTTTCCAAGGGTCAGCAGCCTTTCATCCAAGAGCAGTGATCAGCCACGCTCGGGTTCATTGGGAGACGGTGCTATTGGTGTGGATGGTAAAGAAGATGGGTTAGTTTGGTGCAAAACTGTCTTTTTACCAGGGGTGGCTCAGTGTTGTCTCTTCAATATTAAAAAGATGGAAGAAATGGAGCCAATACTGAACCACTTCCAAACCTTTCTGATGTCTCCTACCTAGTGAAACCACTCACTGGCCTTTTTAATGAAGTCTTCCTGGCTGAATCTCTGGACTCTTATGTCAGGCTCATCTCCCTCAACTTCTGCTGCTTTAAAAACTAAAGCAGCAAGAGTCCTGTGGCACCTTATCAACTAACAGATTTCTTTGGGCATAGAAGCTTTCTTGGGCTTCAACCCACTTCATCAGATGCATGAAGTGGAAACTACAGCTGAGAAGTATAAATAGAAATCTGTTAGTCTATAAGGTGCCACAGGACTCTTGCTGCTTTTGCTATACAAAGACTAACACAGCTACCCCTCTGGAAATTTAAAAACTAACCATCATCCTCCATACACCATACCCTCTCTGGGCTGTCTGAAACTGTTCTCTTGTACTTCTCTTCTCACCTCTTCTATATCAATCTTCATTATTTCTGTGATTCTATTTTCACTCTTAAGTTACTGATTCATACTTTCAGGGCTTGCCTAGAGGAAAGTTAGCAGGGGTGTAGATGTACACTTCAGTAGCCTGCCACACACAAACTGGTCATGGGGACCCTGCTGCCATTTTCTAAAAGTGCTCACAGCATTCATAGGATTGCCTCAGAAAAAGTAACTGCAGCCCCTATCAATAGAGGGACCTTTGATATCCAACCTCTTCCTCCCCCACTGCAATTTGAGACCATTACTCCTAGTTCTGTCATCTGCAACCACTGTGGCTTGCCTAACTCTAACCACCCCGGAACTCCCTTCATGTAATTAAAGGCTGCTATCAAATCCTCCCTCACTCTTCTCTTCTGAAGACTAAACAAGCCTAGTTCCCTTAGCCTCTTCTCAGAAGTCATATTCTCCAAACCTTACCATTTTTGTTTCCCTTTTCTGGACTTTTTCTAATTTATCCAAAAACTTCCTACAGCATGGGGATCCAAAACTGGACACAATACCCAAATGAGAACTCACCGATGGCATACAGAGAGGAATAATCACTTCCCTCAGCTTGCTGACCACACTCCTACTAATTCAGCCCAATATGGCATTAGCTTTCTTATCAGTAAGAACAAACTGGTGTCTCATATCCAGCTTCTTATCCACTGTAATCTTAGGTCCTTTTCTGCAGAACTGCTGCATAACCAGTTGGTCCCCAGTCTGTAGCAGTAAGTGGAATTCTTCTGTTCTAAGTGCAGGACTCTGCATTTGTGCTTGTTGAACCTCATTAGATGCCTTTTGGCCCAAACCTCCACTTTGGTTAGGTCACTCTGTATCCTATCCCTGCCTTTCAGGATATCTGTCACTCCTCCCCACACACACACCAGTGTCATCTGCAAACCTGCTGAGAATACAATTTACATATCCTCCAAATCATTAATGAAAATGTTGAACAAAATCAGTCCTGGTATCAACCCCTGAGATATTTGTCTTGTTACTAGCTGTGAACTTGACTTAGAGCCATTGATCACTACCCTTTGAATCCAATGATCTAGCCAGCTTTCTATCCTCCTTATAGTTAGTTCATTCATCTAACCTATACTTCTTTTACTGGCTGATAAGAATATTGTGGGAGACCTTATCAAAAGCTTTGCTAAAGCCAAAATATATTCCATTGTCTTCCCCACATCATTAAGACAGTCACCTCATCATAGAACAAACTTGTGAACCGACACTCAGAATTCCCAATTAATGTCAATGAATGCCTTATGGCTGACTGAAACTCACCAAACCCCAGCAGGTGACAATTTCTGAGTGTATATGTCCTGACTCTCAGTGCCAGTAAGATCCTGAAGGAAAACTTCTACTCACAGCTTGTCAACATCCTCTCAAATAGCCCACTGGAAGACAAGATCATCCTCCTTGGAGATATCAGTGACAGAGAGGGAAGAGAATCACCATTTTGAAGTAGTACTATTGCAAAAGTAGGTGTTGGAAATTTGAATGCTAATATTTTCCTGATGAAATGTGCAGAACATGGACTTGTCATCATAAACTTCAAGTGCTTGAAGGATAAACTCAAACAGAAAATAACAGAAACTCCTGAATAAGAGATAATCAGAAGAGCACGGAGGAGTTGAGGAGAACTGGAAGGGACTCAAGACAGCTGTTCCTTTATTCTGTGAAAATACCCTGGAATACAAGACCAGGAAACATCAAAACTGGTTCAGTGAGGATATCACTGAAATTCAAGGTCTCAGTGATGGAAAACAGAAAACTATCTGTGCTTTGTAGCATGACATCAACTCTTCCATTAAGAAACATGCCATATCAGAAGTGCAGAGGAACACAGGACACAGGAACTGGAGTATGAGTGATGGATTTAGAAAGCAAAGGAAATCCAACATTCTGCTGACATCCATGACAATCCTAGCTTCTTCTGTGCTACTCTAGCTGTCTGTGACTCTAGCACTCAAGACCTCAGTCCTTGAAGATCAAAGGATGGAAGAACAATACTGAACGACAGAGAATCCATCAATGCTCACTGGAAAAAAAAAACATTTCCAGGATCTCCTGAACTGTGACTCAAATGTTGATGAAGATAACAACTTTCAAAAAGCAATCAGAGGAGATCTTGGTTTGCCGTCTACCCAGGCAGAAATCAAGACCGCCGTCAGGAAAATGAAGAACAATAAAGCAGCTGCTCTTGACAGAATACCTGCAGAGACTTTCAAAGCAGGAGAACAGTTTATGTGTCAGCTTCATGGCCTCATCCTTAAAATGTGGATCAAGGAAAAAATCCCAGTCAACCTAAGGGATGCCATGATTAGTATCATTTTTAAAAAGGAGGACAGATCTGACTGCAGAAATTATCAAAGCATCTTCTTGCTGGTCACGGCTGGAAATGTCATCGCCTTTATCCTTGCCAAACATTTCATTCCACTTGCAGATGAAATTCTTCCAGTAAAAAAAACAAAAAACAAAAAACAAGGAGTTGTGTGGCACTTTAAGACACAACTCCTTGTTGTTTTGGGGTTTTTTACTGGACTAGACTAACACGGCTATCCCTTTTGAAATTCTTCCAGAATCTCAAAGCAGGTTCAGACCATTTCAAGGAACTACTGACATGATCTTTAAAGAATATCAAATTCAGGAGAAGTGTTGTGAGCAAAAGCAACCTCTTTATATAGTCTTTATCCATCTCTTGAAAGCCTTTGACTCTGTAAACCATGAACCTCTATGGAAAATCCTGTCCAGACATAGGTACCTGAACAAGTTCATCAGTGTTCTGACACTTCTCCATAACAATATGTCAGCAAGATTGTCTTTCCATCTTCATCTCCACCATAATGCACTGCGTTAAAAGAAAACTCCCTTCTGAAGTTGAATTGTGTATAATGTGGATGGAAGACTCTTTAACCTCAACAGACTTAAGTCCCCCAAAAAATCTACAATAACATCCCTGATGGAGCTCCAACATGGAGATAAAATGTGATTATTTCCCAATCTGAAATGGATCTCCAAACTATTCTCAATGCATTTTCAGACATCTACAAGAGTATTGGCCTAACTTTAAACACCAGGAAAATGAAAATTCTTTTTCAAACTGCTCCAAAATGGAGAAATAAACCCTTCCTTCAGTCAAATCAATGGAGAAATGCTTACAAATGCTGATCATTTTGCCTGTCTTGGAAGCTATCGTTCATCAAAACCAGGTATTGACATGGAAATACAACACCACTTGAAATTCGCAAGTGAAGCCCTTGGACAATTGAATAGGAGAGTCTTCTTAAATCATGTCAATTTCAAAAGGGATAGCCGTGTTAGTCTAGTCCAGTAAAAAAAAAAGAAAGAAAGAAAACAACAACAACAACAACAACGAGTTGTATGGCACTTTAAGACTAAGAGATTTACTTTTTTGCATGAGCTTTCGTGGGAGAAGATCCCACTTCTTCAGATGCTTTGAAGATGGGTGAACTTACAGAAAGGAATGAAACTAAATGCAAGGGGGGTGTAAAACATAGGATCAGGTCATAAAGTAACAGCAAATCAGAGCAGTTTACAGGCTCAAACCCTGGGAAGCCTGAAGTCAAATTACCCTTTGTAATGGGAAAAGAAGCCATAGTCTCGATTAAGTCCTGCTTTCACAGAATTTAGCTTGCATATTAATTCCAGTTCAGCTGTTTCTCTTTGAAGTCTTGATGTCCCAGGTACACCTCTAACGACAGTCGTTAACAAATCCATCATTGAGTGATTAGGAAGAATCATTGAGTGATTAGGAAGAATCACTCGATGATGGATTTGTTAATGACTGTCGTTAGAGATGTACCAGGGACATCAAGACTTCAAAGAGAAACAGCTGAACTCGAATTAATATGCAAGCTAAATTCTGTGAAAGCAGGACTTAATCAAGACTATGGGTTTTTTCCCATTACAAAAGGTAGTTTGACTACAGGCTTCCCATGGTTTGAGCCTGTAAACTGCTCTGATTTGCTGTTACTTTATGACCTGATCCTATGTTTTACACCCCTTGCATTTAGTTTCATTCCTTTCTGTAAGTTCACCCATCTTCGAAGCATCTGAGGAAGTGGGATCTTCTCCCATGAAAGCTCATGCAAAAAATAAATCTGTTAGTCTTAAAGTGCCATACAACTCCTTGTTGTTTTTTTTCTTAAATCATGACATCCTTCCTGAAATGAAGCTCCAGGTTTACAATGCCATTGTTACCCATTTCTAGTGTATGGCTTGGAAACCAAATACAGAAGGCATTTCAAGATCTAGGAGAAATGTTGCTTTCACAAGATCATTCAGATTAGCTGCGTGGAGAGACATGCAGACATCAGTGTCTTGACTGAAACAAATTCCACTAGCATTGAGGCCATGACTATCCAAAGTCAACTTCTCTGGGTAGGTCATGTTGTCTGCATGCCTTACTCCCACCTCCTTAAGAGAGTACTTTTCTTGCAGTTGGAAGCTCAGCAAAGTCACTGGGGGCAAAGAAAAGCACTTCAAAGACACCTTGAAGGCATTGACATTACTACTTAGGTGACCATTGGGGCGCCCATCCAGAATGGAGGAATGATTCTGTCTGAAGGCCCTCAACATTTTTAAACAGCTCATTGACAGGTAGAAGAGGAAAAGAAGAACAGGAGGGAAGAGTATCAAAACATGCAATGCAGCAACACTATGCCTATCCCTCCTGGAAACACTCTTATTGTGACAAGGCATGTTGATGTTGAACTGGCTGGTGGAGCCACCTGTAGACCCACTACTGAGATTCCTGGAAGGTAGTCTTACTCATCTGTGAGTGATCCCCATCAGGATTCTGTGGATTGTGTGTGGCTGATTAATTTCAGACATTTGTATTGTTGTTCTGTATTAGAATTGGTGTCTGGGATGGGGACACCTTAGTGCTTATTAAAAAAAAAAAATACCAGAGGTGCCAGAGATGATAAACAGGCCTCTTTTTGATTAATATTCATCCAAATCTAGATAAATTAGTGATACAGAGATGAAGTTAGATGGGGGTGCACCCCAGTGATGAAAGGTGGGAGAGAAAAGGAATGAAAGGAGGAAGGAAGATTTCCTTAAATAATTTGAAACTTTGCTAAGGTTTAGTGTGTCCTCCTGTCTGTGATCAAAGTGCATTAAGGCACCCACAGACTGTCAGTGACTTGACATACCCCAATCTGTTCCCTGATTTTAAGAAATGGGTTGATTGCTGTCACCAATGTTTCTCATTGCCATAATCAATTCCATGTCCCAAGACTCTGAGAACCTAGGAAAAGACAAAGAGGCAATAGGGAAGGGAGGGGAGGAGAAACCAGAGGGGAAAAGTCCAGAGTGAGGAGCGAAGGGCACAAGCATATGAAGTGGAAAGATACAGAAAAGAGGACAAAAGAAGGAGGGGCAAGAGTTGGAGGTAAAAAGAGAGACTCAGTGAACATTTCAGTTTCAGTTTCAGCAAACAGTCCCAACAAGATGGGAAAACCCTTGAAAGATGCCCTGCAGGAGGTTCTGGATGAGCTGGGGAAGGATGATTTTGAGCGATTCAAAGCCAAACTAAATAACCTCACAGACCTGCCCCAGGGCTGCAACACAATCCCCAAGGGGAAGTTAGAGGAGGCAAACCGTCTTGCCGTGTGTGACCTGCTTGTCAACTACTACACCAAGGGGGGTGCTGTGAAAGTGACCAAGGACGTCCTAACCGGAATCAACCAGAACGAGCTGTCCAGAAAGCTCGACATGCTCGTGTTTGGCTAGATCAGGTGAGTAGCTTTTCTCTGGCTATGGGGACTCAGCATCTGTACCTGTTCTTTGCCTAGTTCACTGTTCCCAGGCTGGGCCCAACTTCTCTCTCTCTCTGGAGAAAGGAGGCAGCTGCAGCAGAGGAGCACAATTTGCAGTGATTCTGCTCAGAGGATCACCAGGTTTGAGAGAGCCCAGGGACACCTGCAGGCATCAGGGGGCTACCATATACAGAAGGTCCATGGGGCAGGTGGGAGACCAGTGACCAAATCCATCTGTTGTGTGACTCCATGGGCCCTGGCAGTGAGTGAAATGTTTTCCCAGTGGCCAGAGATAGGAATGTGGGAATCACCAGATTAGCTCACACCAGTGGTCCATAAACCAGTGATGGAGGCAGCACCGGCTGCGTCAAAGATCGGTTGTGAGATGATTGTGGAATAATTGTTTATACGGGGAAGCTGGATGGGACTGGGCATCCACCAGAGGTGAAAAGATTTCATGTCCCATTCCCCACTCTCTGAGCCAGCCAGTCTCCTGACCTGGAGGCAAAAGGTCTGTCTCTCATTCCTGACACATCCAATGTCCTCCTCAAGCTAGGTTTCCTTGGGCAGGTGAAAGACACAGACACGAGCCTCCTGGCCATATTCACTGATTATTTGGCTTGCATCTTTTGTACCTGCCATTGTCCTCTCACGATGTTGTCTGAAACCAAGTCACCAAATCTCATGGGTTGTCCCATTAGAGATGAGATGACAGTGGTTTGCCCTGTAGACAAATTTGCAGGAGAAATGTGTCCAGTGACCTGAGATTTCTGAGGTCAGGCTCAGAGTGTGAGGATTTCCTGTGAATTCAAACACTGATGGGTGCGTTCAGCAGTGGTCCTGGCTCTGAGATTGTTATTTAATTCTATTACCAGGCAGGGCTGCACCTGCAATCAGAGCTCCTTTTGTGCCAGGCCCTGCAAAGTCACACTATGTCTGCAAAACAAACAAAAAGTCCTGTGGTACTTTTAAAGACTAAAAGATTTATTTATCTCATATGCAATAAATACAATTGTTAGTATTTAGAAGTGCCACAGAACTCTTTGTTTGTTTTAATAAACTAGCCTTACATGGCTACCCCTTTGGAACTTGTATGTCTGCACTATACGTTAAACCCAGGCTCTTGAGCCCAAACCCTGGTTCTGGTCTCACACACAAATCCATCTCATTCAGGGCAGTAAGTATTCAGGACCAGGTCTCAGCACCTTGTTACATAGGTAGGTCACAGCCCAGGTCCAAGCCCTGTCATTCTGCAGCATGGAGGCAGGCCAAGCTGCAGTTGTGAGTCAGAGAACCTGAACAGCTCAGTATGGACACATCAGTATAACTGGGAGAAGGGGCAGCTTCCCCCCATTTATGAGTTTGTCAAAGAGTCACTTCAAACTGGAATGGCAAATATACTTCTGGGGTGTGGGAATTAATGCAAACATGCAAATGTCTGCAAAATGTTACCCTCTAGGGCATCGTGCAGCAGTCATAATAGAGTGACAGACAATCTGCTTTTCTCTTCACTGAACTCCTCTGCAGATGCCCCGATGGGAGACGTGCTCACAAGTCCACAGGAGAGGATCCAAGAACCCCTGAAACAACCTTTTGCCGCCCGCTGTCCAGCCCATGCTAGGGAGAGACACTCTTCAAGGACATCCTGATGTGCATTAGACACCCAACTCTGCTGTCTTTCCAGAAGTTAAATCACAGTGCCTTCTGTCCTCTATCATTCAGTTTTCCCCTCTCCCAGCCCAGCTCTGTGATGCCTGCTGTGATTTTTTTTAATAATAAAAAGCTTTAGGCTTGTGTGTTCTCTAATCCTGATTAGTGCAGCTCTGCCAGTAGGGCAGCCTGCCAGCCTCCTCCCCACATAGTTATTGACCCATTGAACGTTGGGCACTGTGTCCTCACATGTTGCCCTATGCCAATCTGCCCTAGAGAGACCAACCCATAGTTTGTTTGGTCAGAGTCTGCTTTCACGGTGCACAGGGGGCTCCACTGAGGTGACTTGTGTGGGGTTAGGGGAAGGTTCTCCACTAAGACAGGTGGGAAACCCTCCAGAGTCCCCTCCATTGTGATCTGTAGAAGAGTCAAGTGACAGGAACTACCATGGGTCATTCCACACTAGACCATTTGGGGTGATCTGCTGCAGTCATTACAGATCTCATTCCTTGAACTTCTGAGCAAGTCATTTCTGCCAATACAGTGGCCAGATCAGAGGTAGAGACCCCTTGTAAGTGTCCTGGGTCTTTTCCAGGATGTGGTGTGAGGTAGGGAATTGTCACACTGATTTGTATGAGTCACTAGGCACATGGTAGCTAGATGGGGGTTGGCCTGAGGTCTCATCCAACATATGATCAAAAGTGGAGGTTTTCAGGGTATGGGATCTTCAAAAAGTCACTAGCTCAGGCCCCTCAGCCTAGGGGCTAGCACTCATCCAGCCCAGAGCGTGGGGCAGGAGACTGGGGGAACTGGGCCCATCCTACTCCATTTGGTCCCAGACCAGCCTCTGGCAATTAAAAGAGATCTTGTTGCTGGGCTGGTAGGGAAATGTGGGAATTATTTCCTCACCTCCTAGTAACAGAACGATACCATTGTATCCTTTCCCTGGGCTGCTCTTTCTGTGTCAGGTAGTTTCCAGTCCCTGCTCTTTCCGGATTCCTCCATCTTCCACTCCCCGTAGTGGTGTGACCATTTCAGGACTAAATGAACATTTCCTGCTGGCTGCTTGGGAAAGATCTACTTCTGCCAGGACAGGGGCATGTCCTTCTTCTGTCCCCCTCATCAGTTTGCCTCCGTCCCACCTCTGTTTTTGTCTGCAAGGTCTGAGATGGGTATCACGGAGTGGGAGGTCTGAGTTCAGTCAGATGGGCTCTCCCTGACACAAAGTAAAGCAGCCAGGGTATTTCCCACACCAATTTGGGCCAGCAACTCATCAAATCACACATTTCCTATTGGTCTGCAGCCAACTGGGTATGTTCCCATAGCTCTCATTCTCCAGGAATGCAGCTGTGGTTTTGGTGACGATCTTTCTTTCTGACACAACACAAAAGCTGATGGAATGGGAGGGGCACAACCTCCCCTTGGAATGAGATTGAGCATCTAGACCCAATTTTGTATGAGGAGTTGCTTGTGTCACTTTTCTAAGAAATTCTCAAAGTCTCCCACTGCTGCACTGGGAATTGGCACCAGGTAATGGAAGCCCACCTTATCCCTCAGCTACATATAGTGCAATAGTTCAGATCCCAGCTCACCACTTTTTAGGTCCTCCTTCCCCCCCTTAACCACCATAGCCCAAGGGGACCAATAGCAGAACCTGTTAGCTTCTCAATGAAAGAGAAATTGACACTACACAGGAGATTTTCTAGTGTGTGTTCTTTATTTAGAATAAACACAAGTTTTCTTGACTTGAGGTGGAGAAAACTGCCTGTCAACTATGGTACATTGCCAAGACAACAAGATAAGAGTTTCTTCATCCTTACTGCTCTTGTACTGTCTTCCTTAACACACTCTTCCCTTTCCTGTCTCCACCACTGGGAACCCTTGGCACAAACCTGCTCATCCAGGAGCATGTGCTCTGGGAAGGCACCTGGCCATTACCCCACCTTTTGTGAAGCTCCTCTGCAGTACAAAGGAAGGATAGAAAAGGCTGGGCACCTGTCCAGAAAGTGCTGTCATCCACACAACCCCTCAATGCCTCTCTGGGTGCTGACACTGCATTCTGCCCTTTAATTCTTAAGGACAGATTTCCCTTCCCCTATCACAAAGCAGGAGGAATCCACTGAAATCAGTAAAGGAGTGAGCCTGTGCAATTTTTTCCTTCCCTGCATTCTACAAAGAGCAGATGTTTCTGGACCTGAGGCATTAAGAGAGAAAAGCTGTAAATCGGAAATCATTCACAGAAATTTACAAAAGGGTACAGGCAAAACTATAAGGTAAAACAAGCACTCCTCCAATGGCCCACTGTCAGCACTGATAAACAGAACTGCACTGCTCACAATTCATCACTTTAACCCTCACTCCACAGGAAAAAAGCTGGATGCATGGCTGTGCATTGTCAGGGCTGAGACTCAAAACAAGAGCATCAGGCATCCCTGAGGCTATGTCTACACGCAAGGCTTTATTTTGAAATAATTCATTTCAAAATAACTTATTTCGAAATAAAGCCTTTATTCTGAAACATGTTTTGAAGGAAAAGCCTTCCCCTCAGCACCCTGTCCAGGGTGCTGAGGGGGACAAGCCGCAGGGCATGGGGGGCTGCCCCCAAGACCAGCAGGCAGCCCTGCGGAGGGGCACCGATGCCCCGCTCTCCCCGCCGCTGGGGCTGCTCAGAAGCCCTGTGGCAGGGTGCAGGGGCTCCCCGCTCTCCCCGCTGCCAGGGCTGCTGCCAAACCCCACAGTGGGGTCTGGGGGCGCCCGCCTCTCCCCCCCGCCATCCCTCACACACCATGCAGTGGGGTGCAAAGTTGAAAGTCGGCTTGGAGCATCAAAGCCTGTTTAGCTGGCCCTCAGCTGCAGAAAATATATTATCATAGTAATCATGTAGAATAAGTTATGAGCACCTATGAAGAAACCTTGTATGCTGTAATTGGCTACAAATCATGCCATCACAATGTAGAAGTGTACAGGATAATAATGTAGATCATCACCCAGGGTGCACAGATGTACATCCCATACCAGAGATCTCTTCCGTACTGAAAGGAACACAGGCCATAGATCCTAGACATTTAATGCCTGCACTGCTGACCTGGCATTATCACCATCGCACCATCCTGAGCTGACCAAGCAATTCTTTGAATACACTGGGTCCCTGCCCTTGCTGTTATGTGCTTGCTGCACCTAGTGAAAGGAGACGCGAGCATCAGTCCTCAGGACAGAAATCCTGATTGCCCCCTAGTGTGGCTTTCTCCCTCTGTGTGTGGCTGAGCTCACAGAAGAGCTACACATCTGTCCTAAGAAAAGAGATGTGGGTTTATGTTGGTTTACATCTAAGAAGTAAACAGGGTATGATCAAGAAAGCTAGGGAAAGACACAGCATGGAGTAGAACAATTTTCTTTTCAACAAATACAAGTAGCAGAAAAAAACAAAAATGCAGAGCATGCTTCATCACCTCAGCTTCATGTTGCCTTCCTGAGGAAGGAGACCTATCTAGGTACTAGATGTAAACCAGAGGAACTGTACAAGCCTGCAAACTCCAAATTCTGTCAAAGACTTTACATATAAGGACTTTTAATATCTTGTATTTATCTAATTGTTTTAATCCTTTAACAGATCTCTCATAGTTTCTTTCTTTCTTTGTATAGTAAACCTTAAGTTTTAGTTCCTAATGACTGGCTGGCAGCACAGTAATTAGGGTTAGGTCCAAACTTACAGTGTTCTGGTGATGTAACTGACTTTTGGGAGTCAGAAGAACTCTTTTGGTACATAACATGGAGTAAGTAACTAATCTCTTTACTATACCCAATGGCTTCCTGGGAACCAATAACTGAAATGCAGAAAATGGGGTTTATATTTTGTTGTGGCTGCCTGACAAGTGTTGGAAATCAGAAGCAGTGTTTGAATGTCCAACTTCAGATCATCCAAGGTTTCCTGGATATTATGCTCTGCTTTTGCAGCGTGCCCTAATCTTGGCATTTTCAGGTGGCTCTCCCAGGTCAGCAAGGACAAAAGAAGCCACTTCCAAGCTCATTGGACTATAAAAGACAGAGGCAAAGTGCTCCACCCTCTCTATTTAATCTAAGAACACAAAAGCATCAGCCCCTTTGGGCCACTGGAAGAGATCCTGATCAAGGAGAGAGAGAGTCAGATTCTGGCTGGGAGACTGTGGGTGAAAGAAAGCATCTTGAACATCAATTAAGCTTTAGATCTTTAGGAGTGTATTCTATTTTGTTTGGTACGTAATTCTCTCCAGCATCATTCCTTATACTCAGAAACACTGAATTCTGTGCATATTTTGAAAATAGATTCATTTCAGTTTTTGCATAAACCAACTCAGTGCTGTGTTTGAAGGAGGGGTCAATTTACCCCCAGTGATGTTAAAAAGCAGTGAAGCAGTATTCTCCCCAGAAGTTGAAATTAGGGGTGGTGTAGGAGGAGCATGTGACAGTATTGAGGTTTGTCACTAAATTTGTATAACACTGTTACTAGCTGAAAACTGGGGGTGTTGGGAAATTCTAGGTGTGAGGGTTGTTAGAGAAATCCCTGGTGTGAAGTGAATTGCATCTTTAAAAGAACAAACCCACATGTGTTGGAGCACACAGTTTGGGGAAACTGCGAGACTGGGAGTATGCTGGAATCACCCTGCTAATAGTAACCCAGGCTGGTGGGCGCCAAGGGGGGAGGGAGCTGTAGGCAGGTTGCTGAGGTTACAAGGCCACCTAGCACACAAACGCTGAGAGGGGGACCTGCATGCTGGCTGGCTGCTGGTGAGTGGCCCAGGTTGGGAACCTACATCAGCAAAGCATTGTGAGGCACCTGGAGTTGCAGGGCAGACGGTGTCCCAGACCCTCCTTCATCTGGATGTGCACTTCAAACCAGTAGGCCCATGACAACTTGTTCCAAGGGTTTGTGAACTTTCCTTCCCCCTTGGCAAGGCCCCAGCTAGTTGGACTCATTTACCAGTTGCTCTACTCCTCTTGCAAACAAACTTCTACTGCTAAGACACAGTGACAAAAGCAGGGGTTGCATGAGCAGATGGAAAGAGGACCTGGGAGGGGAAGCTGGGTCAGCTCATGCCAGAGGGCAGCCCCTTTGTTCTGGATATCCCAGTGCCTGTAGTAGAAAGTGGTTGGCTTGGGAGTTCCCACTCTACTGGCCCTTTGGGAGGTGAGAGAACCACTGAGTAAAAAGGACAAAACTGGAGTCCAACAGTGTTTGTTGCTGATACCCGCTCTGAGCAGGGCCTCCTGTGATAAACACCTGAATGTGCAAAGATGAGGGCAAGCTGCAAAAATGGGAGTCAAACTCTAACCACTCATGGGGTGGCACATAAGCCAGACTCCTGATCAGCAGCAAACCATGCTTCTGATTGCCCAGACTAGTTCTCAAGAATCACCAACAAAATATAAAACAACCCCTTTATTGCTCTCCAGCCCCTGGATTCCAAATTGCCACTGGGTTCAGTAAAGAAATAAGTTGCAATGCACATAGTGCCATGCTCTTTATCTAAAACGGTTTCTCCTGACCCCAAATGGCCAGCCACATTACCCAGGACACTATAGTTTTGGATCTTACCCAAAATACCAAGCTGCAAGCCAATCATTTACTAACTAAAACTAAAGGTTTAATATAAAAAGAAAAATTAACAAACTATGAGAGATGTGAAAAGGTCAAAATGAATCAAATACGTACAAATGATTAAAAGTCCATTGTAGATGTGGGCTTTGTTCGTCCCACCAGGAGGGCGCCCCCGGTGGCCAATGAGGGGAGTTCTTTGCTCAAGTCGGTCCGGTGAGTCCCCCTGCCCGTGAGGGGAGGGGCAAATAGTTCGTTCTACCCCCAGGAGGGGTGCACCCAGTAATGCCGGGGCCGGGCACGCCAGTCCTTGCCAGGGCCCCGAGCCCTTACTAGGGTGATGAGTCACTGAGTCGGATGGCTGTTAGGGGTTCACTGAGGTTGGGATGAGTAGGGGGTCGTCAGCTCGATGAGGGAGAGGGGAGAGGAGGAGGGGGGACACAGGCCCGCCCTGCTCCACTGTGTCCCAGCCCAGGGCCCTAACAGCAGCTGGACCTACAGGCAGCAGGGTCAGCGGGGTTCCAACCGCAACACGCTGACCCCAGTACGGGGTAAACTCCCCCTGGGCTACTGCCCTCCCCCTCTCGCCTCAGTACCTGATCGCCGCTTTCCTCAGCATCCTCGGGGTACTCGCTGAGGGGCACGGCAGAGTCCTTCCCAGGCATCAGGGGGTGGCAGATCTGGGAGTTCATAGGCAATGGCCATCTCTTCTGGGGGCAGTTCCGACAGCCCCCCCTTGGTCAGGGGCAAGGGGCAGCTCCTCCAGATCCTCCCCTGCAGGGAGGGCCGCATTGGGGGGCGCCAGGGACAGTTCCTCCAGGTCCTCTCCAACAGGTGGGGGGGCCTGCCCTTAGTCCTCCGGATCTTCCCGGTCAGTGGAGGGGCACCACAGCTCGGGTGGCCACGGCTTGTCCCACTCCCAGGCCAGGGCTTCTTCCCACGGGGTACCCGCCATGGGAGGCCCGAGCCAGCCATCCCGGTAGAAGGCTGGAGGCCAGCAGGCCGACCCAGTCCTCCTCAGCCGGCAGAAGGGCTGAGGCTGAGAAGCCTGGCCGGAGCCATCCTTCTCCTCCAGCAGCCAGGGCTGAACTGAGCTCCTCTGCCTGCCTCTTACAGTTCCTGCCCCGCCTCTTCCCCTCCTGCCTGATTGGCCGGTTTGTGGGGGCAGCCATCTTGGCTCCTCCTTACATCCGTGTAAAGCAAGTTTTTGGAAGAATTTGGAATTTGCATGCTTGTATAGCTTCTCTGTGAAGTACCTGATTGGGATTTTCTCCCACAAAAGCTCACACAAAAAATATGTTTGTTACTCTTCAGCAGTGCCACCAGGCTCCTTGTTTATTTGGCTGAGCTATCCTAACGCAGCTATCCCCTCTGGAACTTACTTTAAAAAACTCACTCTCTCTCCCTCCACTCCATTTTTTTTTTCTCTTCATGGCATGGTGATTCATAATTTTTCAGGGCAAGGAAAATTCCCTCCTTTCTCTTCCACAGCTAGGGTATTCTTAATCAGCTTTAAGATGTTTCAGTGTTTTCCCATTAATTTTAATGCACCACCATTGTCTTCTCCAGGTTGCATGATGCTAGGTACTTGGTGCTAATTTCCTGGGATGGAAGCCACATCACCAATGCAGGCCTTAAATGTCTAGGGCTATGTCCACACATACATCATTATTTCAAAATAAGTTATTTTGAAATGAGTTATTTCGAAATAAAGTTCTTATTTTGAAATAAATTAATCTGAATTAAGAACATGTTAATTCGAATTAAGGGAAAGCCTGCTTTTAAAACAGTTGTTGTTTCAAAATGGTTATTTCAAAATAAGGCCATTTGGACATGTTGTTTTGAAACAGTGGTGTTGTTTTGAAACATGTCCAAACGGCGTTATTTCGAAATAACAGCCATTTCAAAATGAATGGGGTTTAAGCTGTTTCAAAATGAATGGTTCTTATTTCGAAATGACAGCGCTTGTCATTTTGAAATAAGAAAGCGTCGTGTGGAAATTCAGTTTTTTATTTCGAAACAACCAGTGTTGTTTCGAAATAAAAGACTCGTGTGGACATACCGTAGGATCTATGACCCGTGTTCCTTTCAGTACTGAAGAGATCTGTTAGGTGCTATTATTGTTGTTTGCCCTGTACTTGCTGTATTACTGTAATGATAAAAACCCACTATGATTTATGAGGAGTCTCATTTAACCCACAGGTTGTTTTATAAATGGAAAGACTTTTTTCTTTAGTCTGCACAATTTTACTAGTATGGTGTCTTTCCCTGAAACTGGAGGAAAGTGGGCATTCCCAGCTGTCCCAGTTTGCTGATACTAACTGAACCTACTTGCTATTCCTCTGTTAAAATTGAATTATTCTGAGGACTGATGTCATTATATTTGGAGGTCACACAAGAGCATGTCCTGGTCTCCAACCATTTAAAAGAACCCCTCCCTGCCTGAACAATGTGTTTTCCTTCAGCTGCGGCTTCACTCCTGTCTTTCCTTACAGACTCCATGAAAGACTGGAGAGCTGGGCAGGGTTATGACATCACAGATCTTAAGAGACTAAAAATTCTTACCCAGAATGTCTGCATCCTGTAAGGCCTGCAGTGGCTTTTAAAGTTTCCCATGGAAATGTGGGTACAGGCTCCAGTTCACTTGTGCTCAGGCCTAAGAAGAAGAAATCAGCTACAAATCCCCTCCAAGGAATTCATCTTAATATAGATGCCCTGCCCTGGTACCAGCAGACCCTCTAGTTGAAAGTTAAAAAGTATAACTTCAGCAAAGTTGTCAGTGCAAGAGCCTAAAATAATAATCAAACACCATAGGGATGTATCAGCTGCGAGCTGTTACTTCAAATGCCCTGTGACCTAGTGGCTAGAGCACTGGTCTAGCCCTCAGAAAAATGACAGTCCATTCCTGGCCCTCCTACTGTCCTGCTGGGTGACCTTGGGTGAAACACTTTTCTTTTCTGTGACTCACGTTCCCATTTCTAAAAGGGGACTATTGATGCAGACCTCCATTTGTAAAAAGCTTTGAGATGTACTGATGGAAAGCACTAGAAAGAAGTGGAGATTCTTATTACCTGAGGATCTATGCAGGGGTTAAAGTAAGGGAGAACACCCTGGAATGCCGTTCTGGGGTCCCGTATTTTTAGGGAGCCAGTGTTCTGGGGCCTCCTAAAAATAGGGCAATGTGCCAAAACGCAGACTTCCAGGGCCCCCTAAAAATAGAAGGATGCACTGGACCCCAGCGTTCTGGTGCATCCCCTCGAGGCCAGAGGAAGGGAGGGGCTGTGTGCTGCAGGCTGGCCCGGCCCAGCCCAGCCTCCCCTTCCTCCCTCCCTTCCCCAGAGCCTGTCGAGGCTCCATCCCTTAAGGCTGGGGTCTGGCTGCGCAGGTGCCCAGGCCCCAGCCTCTGGCCCTGGCTCCTCTTTGCTATCCCCCTGGACTGCCAGCGCCGTGGCCTTCTCCCCGCAGCCCAGCTCCTTGGACAGGTGATGGCGCTGAGGGGGTTGGGGTGGTTGGGCAGGAGGCCGGGAAAGCATGGGGGCAGAGAGAGTGCATGGGGAGGGGGAGGAAGTGGTCAGGATGGTGGGCTGGGGAGGGCTTGGGGGCTGAAGAGGGTGGGGGGTTAGGAGGGCTGGAATGGGCTCAGACAGCTTAGGGAGTAGAAATTGGGGCTAAAAGGACATGGGGAAAGGGGTCTGGTGGTGGTAGCTGGGGCTGGGGGCACTAGCTGGGAGGAAGGCATTTGAGGGGGCAGTAGTTGTGTGTGTGTGAGGGGGATCCCACACTGGCAGGAGGGGGACTGGCAGCGGCATGAGGAGGCCTGCCAATTTAGGAGCCCCCCATATTCATTTTATCTTCCCTGGAGAGTAGGACCGGGGTGCAAGAGGGGAGGCCAGATGTGCGGGAGGGGGGCCCATCCCTGTGGGAGGATTTCAGAGACCACCAAATTATACTTTAACCTCTGGTGCTTTTCTCAAAGCCTCCACTGCTGAAGTCAAATGATTTATCTGAGAATCTCTGCTTTCTTTACTGATAACAAATGTCAAGCACTTAGAGCTGCTAACTGCACAGAGAACCTGGAAAACATGAAGCAAGTGCACTCGAGAAGCTCAGACACCAGCAGGCAAATGAAATTCCCCGGATGGATTACTTTTTTGAAGAGTTTGTTAATTTTAAGTCAATCTCCTGATTTGGAGGAAAGGATCTGGGGTGTTGGGAAAGTTGTAATATTTGGCCAGCGATACCATGACAATTTTTCTGCACTCACAGCACTAGATTATCACTTGACAGTGGCCGCTCACTTCAGATTTGGAGAGTCTGACACAGTCAGGAACTTGCTTTGCCTAAGGGCTTGAGGGTCATAAAGACCTGGGTTTTCTTGGGAGATCAGTCACTCATCTCTTATTTTGAGTGCTCCAACTCAACCCCTGGTCTCTTCCCGTGCCCCCCGCCCCCCCCCCAATCTGATGGTCTAAGTAGGGTTTTTACAGCTCACAGACTAGAGGGTGATGACAGGGGGGCAGACCCATTCTGACCAAGAGATGACATCTCATCAGCACTGGCCTTATAGCAAAGCAGTTACCTGCTGTCAGGTAAAGACTGGCTGCTTCTTGGTGGACTGAGAGTGTCTGTGGTTCCTAGTGTCTAATGTTGGGAAAATGAACTTCATTCTTCTCTGTCTGATCTGCTCCTCTTGCCTAATCATCATGGGATTCACGCTGAGGTTTCTCATCTTCTCTGTCGTGATGAGGCTCGCCAGACTGGATGTATGTTCGAATCCTACACAGGTTGAAAGGCTGGCTTGCTGCTAGCTGAATTCCAGATACTTTTATATCAGCAGGCCTAGATCATATATGCAAAAGAGTCCTGAAAGAGTTAGCCGAGGATATTCTGGGCCCTTTGATGTTCATTTTTGAGTAATCTAGAATTACTGAGGAAATTCCAAGACACTGGAAGTGTGTTAAAGTCATGTCATAACAGGGTCCAGTCAACTGGAGAACCATTGTGGCTAGTGACTGTCCCCAGAATGTGAAAGAACATCTGTATTGGGGTGTGGCTATGTGTTTGTACTCTGATGTTTCTGAACTTCTTAAATCCCCTGGGGCTGGCAGCTGTGGTGGGAAGAGTGGGGTATACAAGGAATCATGTCCCAGTGTCTGTTCCGTGGTAGACAAAGAGCCAGACCAGGTAATGGGACTTCCATTCCTCCGACAAACAGCATCCCGGCCTCAGATGTTAGGTAGCAGCCTCATTCAGGCCCTGTCTTGCAGAAAACCCGGGCTTTCAAGAATAGCCTAGTAAAGGCCACTGAAAGGAGAAATAAATAAATAAACCAATAAATAAATAAATAAATAAATAAATAAATAAATAAGGTCCTCCTGATGATCCAGAGGGAAACAAGAGTTTATCATTGCTCAGCAGCTCCCAGGGCAGTGTCCCCAGTGGCTCAGATCATGCAAAACCGTTCTTTCTGTGTAAAAGATACAGGAGCTTTATCTACCCTCACTGGAGAGATTTTCATGGTTTCCCCCACTCAAGAGTAATTTGCCCTTACCAAAGGCATGCCAATAAGGGCCCTATGTCTTGCATTCCCTATATCATTGTACAGGAAATGCTGTTGGTTGGATGCTGGATTTCTCCCCCATGGTCTGAATTCAGAGCATGGTATCTGGGGTTAGTTGTGGGTTCACCCCATGCTTGTGTACATCTTGTAGACTCCTGTCATCAGCATTTCATGTTTGTCCAACCCCTGCATTATTCCAGTGCTCTTCTTTATGGTCTCCACTCACTGCTAGCTGCAATATGGAAAAGACAGGACCCTGACACAGGATGACTCTCCCTGAAGGAGGATCTTCCCTCTGATTCCACCTGGTGACCAGCCTATGCCGGGGGATTGCTCTCCCGGTATTACGAAAAACCTCTTCTGTGACACTGCTGCTTTCTCTGGGTCTGGCAGGTTTCTTGGAAGAAGAGAAGGCCTGGAAGCAGAAAGGAGGAGATGAAAGGTATGCTGCATCCCCACCTTCAACACTGTAGGGGTTGCAGCAGATCAGGGCCTTATCACAACAGAGAACTAGAGTCTATATCTTCAACACCTACTGGTCCTGTGAAGGCCCAGGAATGCCCAGATCTGTGCAGAGGAACTGACTGGGTTCTATTCCCAGGTTGTCTCTGAAATGCAGAGCTCTGGCATGCTAGGGAGCAGAAGGTATGCAATTTTTTCTCATTGTCTCTTTTCTGTCTCAGTTCTGGCAGATTTTGGACACAGGAGGCAAGAGTTGGAGGAGGCTTGTGCATCCCTAGAGGCAGGGTAAGCAAGGTTCCTCCACCATAATTTACAGTGGGTCACCCTCCCCTCCCCACTCTCATGAGGTTCACCCTTCTCACTAGGGCACCAGCCCTTTTCATGTCTTTCTGCCCCATGTAGCAGGCAAAAGATTTAGAATTGAGCATTTCATTCCCACCCAACAGAAGCTGATGTCTCTAAACCATGTCCTGCACTGGGAAGTGGGCCTTTCATTTCTTCAGACTTCACACAGCTCATTCAACCCAGGAGGGAAGATAAGAAACTCTATGGTCAGAAGGATAAATATGATCATCTCGTGTGACCTGCACAATACACGCCACCGAACCTCACCCACACACTCCTGCAATAAGCCTCTAATCTCTGATTGAGTTATTAAAGTCCTCAAATCATAGTCTAAAGACATTAAGGTACAGATAATCCACTAGAGATTGAAACATGTGCCATACTACAGAGGAGGGCAAATAACCGCAGAGCCTTTGCAAAACAACCCTGGGGAAAATTCCTTCCAGGCCCCCCAATATGGTGATCATTTAAACCCTGAGCATGTGGGCAAGACTTACTAACCGGACCCCCAAGAAAGAATTCTCACAAGAACTCAGTCCCACAAAATCAAACATCCCATCACGGTCCACTGGTATATGCACCGCCAGTAGTCTAAGATCAGTCACTGACAAACTAGGCCCTCCCATCATACCATTCCTTCCATACATGGATCAAGCTCAGTTTTGAAGCCAGTTAGGTTTTTTTGCCACCACTGCTAAGCTCAGAAAGCTATTCCAGAACTCCATTTCTCTGAGGGATAGAAACCTGTGTCTAATTTGAAGTCTAAACTTTGTGATGGCCAGTTTATATCCTTTAGATCATATGTCCACGCTGGATCTGAACTTAGATAATTCCTCTCGCTCCCTGGACTGGCATGGGCCAACCTCCCCAGATAAGAGGGAAGGAAAATGCTTTATGGGAGCAACCCTGTATGCCTTAGGAATGTGAGATGGAAGTTTAGGGAAGGGGACAGGACCTTTTGGGATGGTGATTCCTCGGGCTTTTTGGAATGAAAGGGACTTGACAGCATGATTAGAACCTCAGGCCATCCACACAAAACACCCATTAGAGCTAAAGAGGTAGCTCCGTCAGTTGGTAGCTGTACTAGGTTCTTCTCCTTTATGTTAATTTCCAAAGGGATAGCCATGTTAGTCTAGTCCGGCAAAAAAAACCAAGGAGTCGTGTGGCACTTTAAGACTAACAGATTTATTTTTCACATGAGTTTTCGTGGGAGAAAATCCCACTTCATCAGATGCTTCGAAGATGGTTGAACTTACAGAATGGAATGAAAATAAATGCAAGGGGGTGTAAAACATAGGATCAGGTCATACAGTAACAGCAAATCAGAGCAGTTGTTAGGTTCAAACCCTGGGAAGCCTGAAGTCAAATTACCTATTGTAATGGGAAAAGAACCAATAGTCTCAATTAAGTCCTGCTTTCACAGAGTTTAGCTTGCATATTAATTCGAGTTCCGCTGTTTCTCTTTGAAGTCTTGATGTCCCAGTTATATCTCTGACGACAGCCATTAACAAAACATTTATTGAATGATTAGAAAGATGGAAGTGCTCAGCAACTGGTTTCTTTGTTCTGTGATTTCTGATATCAGCTCTGTGTTCATTTATCATTTTGCGCAGAGATCATCTTGTTTGTCCAATGTATAAGGTGTTGGGGCATTTCTTGCACATGATGACATAGAGCACATTAGTAAATGAGCCTTTGATGGAGTAGCAGGCTTGATTAGGACCTATGATGGTATCTATTGTGCAGATATGTGGGCAGACTTGGCAGCGTGGTTTTTTGCAGGGGTGTGTGCCTGCTTCAGTGTTTCTGTTGTTAGATCTGTAGCTGCTGGTGAGTATCTGTTTAAGAGTGGGTGGCTATCTGTAGGCAAGGAGAGATCTGTCTCCCAAGGCTTGATAGAGAGAGAGGGATCATCTTTTAGAGTAGGCTGTATGTCCTTAATGATCTGTTGCAGAGGTCTGACTTGGGGGTTGTATGTGGTGACTAGTGGTGTTCTGTTGTTTTCTTTCTTGGCCCTCTCCTGTAGTAGATGACTTCGGGGGACCCATCTAGCTCTGTCAGTTTGTTATCTTGCTTCCCCAGGTGGGTACTGTAGTTTCAAGAATGCTTGATAGAAAGCCTCAAGATGTCCTTTATGTTGCTTACATTCTGCTGAGGGGACATAATACTCACTGCCAGCAAGATACACTTTCAGCAGTACTAGTCAGGGACCATGTAACTATGCAGCTAACACGAAACCGAAATGATTGAGGCATGGATATTGCAAGGGAAGGGGGTCCCAGGGGAGAATGGGACAGGAAGCTCATCAGTGCCACACATCTGGGTGAAAGAAGACCTGAGGACAGGACCTGCATTCAGCTGTCTCCTCTCTGTTGCACAGATGTCAGGTGCCCCTGGAGAAGCTCCCTTTGGCTCAAATACTCAGGGTCATTGAAAAGAGGATACAATATGTGGATGAACACCTGGATGAACTTCTCACTGCGTAAGGCAACTGAAAGGGGGCGGGGGCACCAGACCTGGGGGGTGGGTGTGTGGGGATAGTGAATGCAAATAGGAGAAGGTAGGGAAAACCAGACTCTTCAGGGACAGAGCTGCCAAGAGGCTCTAGCTGCCAAGAAGTGATACCAATGAACAAGAAGTGAGGGATAAGAAATTAAATGCAGGGAAGAGACAGCAAGCAGGGTTTGGAAAGTATCCCTAAGGTCCTTATGTCCAGTAACAAGAAGTTCCTTACATGTTCCCTTCCCTTCAAGGTCCCTGACTCATAAGGGTTGTCCTTAGTCATGGCAGATCCAATGTCTAAACTGGAATTGAGGTGCTCAGGTCCCACTGTGGTTGTGGGTTGGGGGAAGACAGCACCTTACTTTCTCCACTATCTGGCTGCTTAGTTCCCACCATTCGTCAAGGTGACCATGTGGCCATTCATTTCTCCGTTGACCACTCCATAAGCTGCCTTTTGCCAGCCCCTCAAATATATACCTTCCTCTTCTGAAACTGGCTGCTTTGCACTATGACCTCTGGGGTTTGGTCTCTTAAGGCTTCATCAAGCTCTCTGATTCCAGACAGTGACTCACAGCTGTTATTTGTGAGCCTCAGGGCTGAAGCTGGGGAGGAGCACTCCCCCACAGTAGAGGAGGTCAGGTCTAGCAAGCAGTTAACAAAACAAGACTCCTAGAGGACTCTTAATTGGCCCAAACTTTGACTTGGGGATGGGGTGGTTTAAACATGCCTGAGGCTCACAAGGATCCCATAATTCCCAGACAAGAAAAGCTTTCCCCAGCCCTGGTCCCCCTTCGCAGGGCTGGGATTCAAATGCCTGAGCTCCCTGATTCAGATGGTAGTGATCTTTCAATCATGAAATATTGAATACCAGTTTGCTGTCCTTTGCTGAGACAAAGGGAACAGCATTTCATTACTTCTACATTTTACTTTTTAGTGATTTTTAAATGCATGCCAGCCAAAGGATCTTCCCATCTGGCTGAGCCCTTAAGTGGGGGAGGGAGGTATGCTCATGCTGATAAAGTCTGTCCCTGAATCCTGTCCACCTCCCCCAGCCAGCTCGGCAGGATTACACAACTGGGAACTGAAGAGAGAGATGAATTGATGGTGTGCATCTATACATAGGGGTGTCAGCCTCTAGAGCTAGGTCCCCAGTTATTCTCGGGGCCCCATTACACTAGGTGCTGCAGGTGTGTGAGATAAAAGGGTTATTGTTATATTTAAAATATGTTATCTCTCCCACAGTCCGAGTGTGACGAAATCAGTGCAGACCCAGCTCTCATTTTACTCTATGGAATACTTGGCTTCTTCCTGCTGCAGTACTGAATGTGGATTTCCAGGAGAGGTCCCAGGCACTCCAAGTTCAGACACCAGACCTCTGCACGCACCGGAGATCCAAGAGTCATGTCTCCGCTGTTCAGGATCCGCATCTCATAAGGCACTCCAGATTCTCACATCCCCCGACACTTTCCTGTCTGGGCTTGTACCCAAGGTGGTGGCTAAAATGAAGGCTCATGTGGTTCAGAAGTCCTTGGAGAGCCGAATGCAGGCATTTCCAAAGATGGTGAGGGAGTCGCACAGAAATGCTCCCCTCATGAGAGACACTCCTATGCCCATTTCACTCCCTGCCCCCAAAGCACAGGGGAAACCCAGGACGACGGTATTCCCAGCAATGGGAAACATGTTTGCCCAGCCTGTGGAACACCATGTAAGTCATGAACATCCAGTTGTGCAATGGGAACAGCCCATTCCGGACCCACAGCCATTGGCAAAGCTGCATCCTGCCACCCTTGCCATGCGACCACGCGTGGAGTTCTGCGAGATGGAGACAGAATTCCTGCTGGACGAGGTCCGGGAGAACTTGGCCTGGCATGTGCAGCGCAAGAAGCTGCAGCAGGAATGGGGTTTGCCAGACACTCTGCAGGAATCCAAGTGGCCTTTCCTACCCTCAGCCCCCAAGCCAACTGCACTGAAGGAAAAACCCAGACAGGAGGTAGTTCCCCTCCTCACAGAATTGTTCTTTCTTGAGAAGGATGTTAGAAAGCAGCTGGAGTCCCACATTCTAAAGATGCAAGTGCAGCAGAAGTGGGGGCTACCCATGAGAATCCAGGATTCCCTGCGGAGGTTCATGTCTCCTGCCCCAGGGGAGAGAGGCCAGCTGTCCTGCCCCATGAATGGTGGCATCGTGACTCCATACCTGTCACCATTCCCTCCATGTTCCAAGAAGGCTCAGTCCATTCACAACCTGGAGAAGGGCAGGAGTGGTGGTACAAAAGGGAGCCAAACTCATCTGGATTGCTGCACCCTACCAGCAGGGGTGGATCAGGCACCTCCACCTCCAGGCTCCAAAATGACAGAAGAGACATTTGAACAGACCCCCCACATTTACAGGAGCAAGCTGGGAAAACCCGTTCCCAGTGTGAGTGGCACCAAAGGGATTAAGGAGGTGATGAAGCTGCACATTGAGAGGAAGTTTATCTTGGAAGAAAGCTCTCACCCACAGCCAGCCCCACAGACAGATGAAGGCAGAGCAGATCTTCCCAGGACCCAACACCACAAGGGTGTCTCTGAGACACTAGGCTCTGCGCAGGTCATAAGAGCCATCCTTGACTCTCTTGTTGCCGGGCAGGCTGCATACAACCTTCAGCTCAAGCACCTCACAGAAATGTTGAACAGCTCCCGTCATTTCTCAATGGAATACTCTGTCTGTCAGCAGTGCCACAAAGTACAGGCAGAAAAAATGAAGGTTAAGGAAACTCAGGAGGAGATGCAAGTATCTTCTCAGGTGAGCTGTATGAGAGGCATCAAAGCTCCACAGGGGTTTGATACGACTGTGAAGCCAAAGCTGGTCCAAGACCAACCGCCAGTGAGAGTCTGCAAGAAATGCAACAAGCTTCGGCAGAAAACACCAGTTGGGTCTGCAGGCACTGACTTGCCCAGACTATCCCGTGGACTTCCACAGCACTTTGCTGCGGAAGAAACCTCAACCCAGTGCAACCACAACAGGATGCCAGTGTTGAAGCATCTTCAGGTTGAGGGGAGCAAGACACAGGAGGGAATCAGTAAAAGGAAGGCCACAAAGAAACCAAAGATGTTGTCCGTTGCTACAAGCACAATAGGGCTTTCTGAAAGTCTGACAAAAACAACTGGGCATCCTGGCCTTTCTCCTCCAAAGCCATCAAACGCCTCTAGGGCTAGGACAACATCTGCAGCCCAGAAAAAAGTCCTGCTTTGCAAATGGATATTAACGTGCTTAAAGAATATCTTTTCCAAAGTCAAGTGAAGACCCATTAGTTATCCAGAAACCTCAAGCCCCCCCCCAAAACAAACAAACAAACAACCCTCCCCCCGCAATTATCAGTCTCCTTTATTGTATTTCAGCTTCTTGTTCCCAATCAGTACCTAGATCCAGTAAAGATAGAAGTTATTTAAAACTCTGCTGGCTGTGTTTCAAACTCATTGCAGTTGAGCAGGGAACATCTTTTATTAGAGTTCTTGTCCACAGGCATGTTCCTACGTGTCCCCACTGACTTATGGATACAACCCTGGACTTCTCTCTCTAGGTGTTCTGCATTGCTAATGTAGACAAATCCTTTAGTTGGAAAAATAGGTTAAGGTCATCAAATTGTCTTATTTAGTTTGTTTAGGAAGTTGAGGATTCTAGTCTGAATCAGATCACAGAGATATCTGAAACAAGAGGCCGACAGGAATGCTTGGTAGAGAAAAATCACTCAGAACTTAAGTTAACTTTATAAAATTCTATTTCTAAAAGCACAAATGGTAAGCTCAGAATTAAGAAAGGGGTAATTGAATCAATCTATATCTTACCAAATTATAATTAACTTCATGTATATAAGAAATCTTACACTTAATTAATTTTGATTTTAAAACCCAATAAATGTTACTCACAGCCTGGTTTCCCAGCTTGGCTGAGAGAGATGTCTGAAACCTCAATTTGAAAGGAAGGTTGCGCAAGAAAGAGTTTGGTAACTTTACCTGGTATCTAGTCCAGGCTTATGAAAGTAACCTAAACTAACTAGCTAATAAGGAAGTAAAATCAAGTTGGTCTACGTTCTAGAGAAAAGACTATCTGAAAAGCTAGGACCTAAAAGTTGAGAGAAAAGAGTTAATAGATAAAAAGCTGCCCTTAGTAATAGGTTTGTGCTTTTATATCCCTCTCAACATAGACCAAGTTAGATCCACCTCTATCACCCAAATATGGGGAGACCAGCCCAGAAATTGTACAGGTACTTCTATCTCATTGCCAAGGGGTCTGTGCATATGATTGGCAGATTTCTGCCCTTCAGAAAGTTTCATTATTATTTATGGATATCTTTGTGGTTTTGTGTTGTTCTACCAAATGCCAAGGGGTCCAAACTAGAAAATCATGAGTTCTTTTGCTGACTCCTGACTTGGATGTGAGATGATCAAAATATAGCTTCTTGGACCTATGCATCTCTGAACACTGATGAACAAACAGACCCAACCATCTAACTTCTAACCTAATATTATCTTAAGTTTCCTACTTATGCCTATACCTGTTGACTGTTCCTGCAAGCTGTATATTTTCTTATACAGGCCTGTAAGTTACCTTGCATTTCAGTAGTCAATATAAAAGTTATGCTATCTTACAAACTTATGCTAAGTATAAACAGCATCTAGAAATCAGATAGTCACAGAAACTAGAAAGGACCATGAGAGGTCAACAAGTCCAGTCCCTTGCACTCATGGCAGGACAAAATACCTTCTGAAAAAATCCCTGACAGGTGCTTGTCTAACTTGCTATGAAACACAATGATGGAGATTCCACAACTTGTCTAGGCAACTTATTCCATTGGTTAATCACCCTAACAGTTAGGAAATTTTTCCTGATCTCCAATTTAAACTTCCATTGTTGTAATTTAAGCCCTTCTTTCTTGTCCTGTCATTGGCAGTTAAGGAGAACAGTTTTTCTCCCTCCTTGTCATGATAACCTCTTAAGCTGTGTTCACACAGCACTCTTATTTCGAAACAACAGAGGTTGTTTCGAAATAAGAAATACCCTGTTCACACAATGCACGGTTGTTTTGAAACAACAGCATCCATTGTTTCGAAACAACGGCGTTGTTTTGAAACAACTTACACCCCATGTGGGGACGAAACAATGTTGTTTCAAAATGATTGTTTTGAAACAATGCCGTCCGAACATGTTGTTTCGAAACAACAGTGACTTGTTTCAAAATAACTGTTGCCTGAAACTGCTATTTCGCTTTGAGCTTTTTTCCTTAATTCGAATTAACAAACTGTTAATTCGAATTAAGTTATTTCAAACTAAGGCATTATTTCGATACAAGGTGTTTCGACACAACTTGTATCGAAATAATGCCTGTGTGTGAACACAGCCTTAGAGTGCTTCTATACTTACAGGTTAGGTTGACTTAAGGAGCCTTAAGTCAACCTAACCTAATGTCCATCCACACTGGGCAGTTATTAAGTAAATTTCAGCCTTTCCTTAAGTCAAATTGAGAAAAAAGTTAACTTGATTTAATAGCACTTACTTTAAATTTGAATTAATGGTTCATTCAACTTTATTAAGTCAAATTAAGTCAGTGTAGATGGGGGAGTAGTGTTAAATCAACTTAATTGGCCTCTAGACCTTCCTTCCTCCCAGACACCCTCTCCCAGGGTACCTGACACAAAAGAGACTGTCCCGGTCAACCACAGGGCAGAACTCATCCCAGACCACTGTGCTCCCCAGAGCTGCTCAGACCTGCTGCCTGACAAGGCAAGGAACATAGGAGCTGAGGCCATACCCATGGTGGCTTCTGCTCTCCAGCAGGAGAGTGGCATGGACCAAATTCTGTCTGCAGCAGCCCCACTGCACAGCAGCAGTGCAAGGGACCCTGGGTGGTCACAATTTTGTGTGTGCGTGCATGCGTGCTTGCGTGAGTGTGTGTTAGAAAAGGGGTCCACAGCCTTAAAAAGTTTTGGAACCCCTACCTTAGACCATTTTACAAGTTTGTCCAAAATATTTCAAATTGTAATCCTATCCTCCAAAGCACTTGCAACCTCTCCTAGTTGGTATCATCAGCAAACTTTATAAGAGCAGTGTCTGCCATCATCTTAATCAGTGATGAAAATACTGAACAGAACCAGACTCAGAACCGATCCCTGCAGTATCCCTTGCATTATGCCTTTCCAGCATGACTGTGAACCATTGATAACTACTCTCTGGGAGCACTTATCCAATCCATTTTCCCTCCATCTTATACTTGCTTTATCCAGGCTGTACTTCCCAAGTATGTTAAAGAGAAGGTGATGTGAGACCTTATCAAAAGCCTTCCTAAGATCTAGATACACTATATGTACCACTTCCCTCTATTCACAAGGCTTGTTACCCCATCATAGAAAGCTATCTGAATGGTTTGATACTATTTGTTCTTGACAAAGCCATGCTGACTGTCACTTAACTCCTTATTCTCTTCTATATGGTTGCGAATGTGTTCCTTAATTATTTGCTCCATTATTTTTTCTGGTAGAGAAGTTAAGCTGACTATAATTCACTGGGTTGTTCTTATTTCCTTTTTTATAGAGGTGTTGGGATCATTTTGTGTTAAAACCACTCTGTGTTCATTATAGTGGTAAGTTGTAAATAAGAAGTGCTTCTAACCAGCTGTAGAGGCCTGGTTATGTAAGCAGCAGAGTTACGCGATCCAGCATGTAACAGTTATGTTACACTGGCAGGCTGCCAAGAGCCAGAGTCTGCCTGGCAGCACAAGAACTTTCTTGGAGGCCTGTGTTTGGATTGGAGGCAGGCTGAAGGGCTGCGAGAACCTTCCATGAAGCTTTGTGTTTGATTGGGGGAAGGTTGTTTACTGCAGAAACCTTCTGCACCATCTGCTGGGTAATTGGTAGGATCCTCCACAGCAGGAGAATGTAACTCTCCGATTGGGCAGTTTAAATTGGCCACAGAATTTATTATATGTTGCCTGCTGTGGGGAGGGGTCCTTTTGGTGCTTCTTTTTGGATTAGGACTTTGGGAAGAGCCTGAAGACAAGATCAGTGCATGCATGAGGTGGCTCTTGCTGAGTAGCCTGCAGGGAGTGCTGGCAGAGCTGAGGGTGCTGGCAGCAGGGTGGCTAGATTTGGTGTGCTCCTGCTGCTGTTTGAGGACACTTCCAAGCACAGTGTGGACTTGCTCTGTTGCTGGGATTTGGGCTGAGGCACCCGGAAGCCCTCAGCTGCAAGAGGCAGAGCAGGAGGACTGAGAATGTGACTGCTCCTATTTGAAGACTCTGGCTCAGGCACCGGGAAGCTCCGAGTGCAGTGGAATGACACAGGAGAGACCCTGAAGCGGGATTCTTCCTGGAAGCCTCAGATTTGGAGCCTAGGACTGTGTCTCAGTGCCCTGCTCGACCCTGAGAGGCTGGGATCCCTGAACTTTGCTTAGGGTGAATGGACTCTCATTACAGGACCAGACCAGAAGCAGTCCAGAAGTAGACGGTCCACGCTTGGAGGACGCCGGACCTGGATCCAGAAGCAGATGGTCTGGGGAGTAGGGAGTCGGTGCAGCCTGAGAGCCACCGCTTGAGTTGAGTCCTTCAGGGCTCCTCGCAGTGGGGGAACTCTGCCTGTGCCTGGAGGCCCGAAGACAACGCGGGAATCGTAGGCCAATGCCCCTCTTGGGTGAAGAAAAACTGTAACTAGATGAGCTTAGATCAGGTTGCAGGCATAGGTTCTCTAATTCCTTTTCCTTTTGGGTTGGTAGGTTGGTAGTTTTAGGAGGGGTTTCTTATCTGTTACTTACCTGTGGCTGTGTTTTCTTTAGTGTCCTTAAGTTTGTGTTTAGTAATAGTGGGGTGTGGGCAACTAATAAACTGTGTTTGTTTTGGAAAGCCTTGTCTCCTGGTGATTATTCCAACAAGCTAACATCAAGTTGATAGACGCTTAAGGGGGTTGTTATTGCACAAGGTATCCTGATCCCTCTCTGGGAATAATTTTTCCAGAACAGAGGGCCACTATATTTTCTCTTTTTCAGTCCTCTAGGACCTTTCCAGTCTTATATGAATTTTTGAAGATAACAGCCAATGGCTCAGATATTTCCTGAGTCAGCTGCTTAACTATTCTAGGATGCATATCATCAAGTCCTGGTGACTTGAAGACATCTAACTTGTCTGAAATGAAAAATAAATTTGACATATGCAGTTATGACCAGTCACAAAATGGCTAGGAGGGAAGGAGAAATGTGATGCTAGGGTGTTTCTACAATTACCTTGCCTTTAGTGTGGTTAGGGTATGTTTATTTTAGCAGTAAGATGACTGCTTAAATTCCTACTCGAGAACAGACTCACCAATGACCAGAAGTCTAAAAATTTCATCTTTGGTTTGACTCTCAACAAAACTGTTAAAACAAATGTTTTGTTCATTAGTGACAATAGAATTAAAAAATGGCTATTTCTCCAGCACTCTCTAAGTAGGGCCCCTTACTATAGTATTGAGGCATCCAATCACCACTGTTTTAGCAAGGGGCATTGCCCTCTTCAGCAGGAGTAAACCCGATACCCAGGTGTGCATGTGCAGCAGGCCAGAAGCTCTGGAGTAATCTACATCAGTTCCACATTTACACAAAACTCTCCCAAGTGAGTCAAGCCAGAGACATCTGGGCAAACAGACTTATCTCAAGCTGCGCTGGCCAGGAGCTCTTCAAAGCCTGCACCTGCCAGATATGCCAAACATGTTGTTGAGGCAGTCACGCCCCACATAACCCTGTTGCCCAGTGTGGTGAAGTTATTTTTGGAACAGGGCAGGAGGCTGTATCTGCTGCAGAGGTGGAGAGAGAAGGGGAATCAAAAACAGGTGAATCTTGACTCAGTGGAATTGCACCAGGCAGTTCCACTGGAAATGTGCCCGTGGGACATGTATAATCTGGCAACAGCTGATTTTAAGGCTACCACCGGGTGAGTTAAATCTGCAATTTGGATAGTGTAGTAAAAGAGGCCCTGTCTCCGTGTTGAATGTAGCAGGAACCAATTTAGCTCCAGAAGCATAGTTCTGAGTTAGGATGATTCTGTCCAAGACCAAAGGCTCATTCTTTGGCTCTGTGTGCATGTCTAATGTCTTGGTTTTACTGTTGACACTGTTCTGTTTGTCATGCTTGGCTAGGTTTCAGCTGATCAAAGGAAGTACACAGTGGTCATTCTATCATTAGAAAGTCCAGAGATACTTTGGTTGTAGCATGATACGTGTTTTTGAAAGATAGTAAGAAGGTGTCAAGACACTTTTGAATGAATGAATGTCTCCTTTTTTGATTCTCTACACAGCTACCCTCCTCAAAATGTCTAAATAACATGTCTATAAAGTTAAAAACATACTCCAAGAGTATTAGTGAGTGGTTCATTGTCAAATTTGAAGGATGTATCATTCTTGTAGGTCCTACATTGGTCTGTCCTGTGTCCAGTACTATTCCATATTTTCATTAATGGTTTGAATAATGGAAAGGAGAATATGTTTATAAAATTTGCATATGGCACCAAATTGGGAGGATTTACAAGTTCTTTGGAGTATGGATGAGAAGTCAAATTCACCCTGCTAAATTAACAAATTTATCTGAAGTTAGCAAGATGAAATTCACTCAAGGCAAGTGCAAAGTATTTCACTTAGGAAGGAAAAGTCAAATGCACAACTATAAAATGGGCAATAACTGGGAAGGTGACTATACTACTGAAAAGGATGCATTATAATGGATCGCAAATTGACTCTGGGTCAAAGTAATGTAATTGGAAGATTAATAATATAAAGTGTGTTTATAGGAATGGCCTATAGAAGGCACAGGACATGATTGTCCACTCTACTCAGCACAGCTGAGACCTCAGATGACATACTGCATTAATTCTAGGTACCACACTTTAGTAAAGATGTGATAAATTAGAGAGAGAGAGAGCAGAGGAGAACAAAAAGAGTGATAAAAGATTTAGAAAACTTGAGCTATGAGGAAAGATTTAAAAAACTGGCATGTTTAGCCTTGAAAAAGGAGAGCAGGGGGAGGACTTGATAGCGATCTTCAAATATGTTAAAGGTTGTTTACCATTTCCATGGAAATTAAACAAGAACCAATGAGTTTAATCTGCAATAAGGTTTGTTTAGATGAGATATAAGGAAAAACTTTCTAATTTGATGGATAGTCAAGCAGTGGAACAGGTTACCTAGGGAGCGTGTGCAATCCCCAGCATTGGACTTCATGACTTCTCAAGGTCTTTGCCAGCCCCCCATTTCTATGATTCTGGTGGAGCTTCACCATTACCTTCATCAGGCAACAAGGTAGGGTGGTTCCTTCCAGTCCATTCTCCAGGGCTTTGGCCAGTTCTAGATTCTAGGAGGGATCCCTCCCCTTCCCTTGGGGACCACAGGCTGGTATTCAAGATCTGGCAACTTGGGAAAAGTGGTTCTTCCTCTCCCTATTGTTGCTGGCTTAACATCACAAAACATGACCTATGAATACTTCAGCTGATGTCATGAGTTTGCTCCTCTGCTATTCACACTAGGTTCTCTACTATGATATGATTCATTATTCTCAGGTATTGGTGATTTTCCCCTGAAGGAGGTAATAAGTTCCAAAAGCTGAATGAATTTTATTACAGATGACAGGTCACCCAAGAACTCACTGAAGAAGTGCAAGTGTGGTAATCATTCATTACCATCTTGCTCAGAGTTTGTCCCACAGTCATCCCAGAACTCTTTGTTTTTGCTCACTCATAGGTTCTTGTGAGGAAGTACAGTTGCTGCTACATCATGCTTCTTCTGCTCTCTAGCACCTCCCTGAATGTAGAACTTTCAACCACCAATACAAATGTAAAAAAAAAAAGGCTCCAACAAAGTCCCTAGATAACTCTTCCCCACCCACCTCTCCCGAAGAGAAGGTGTTACAAGAGCCTCTGTCTGTATGCAGAACTCCTTTTCTCTGTTCGGAAACTTCATTAATGCCATGCTCAGGTTAATTAGGAGAGGTGACACCCATCCAGAACATGGAACCTCCAACACTAAAATGTCTCAAACCAAGAAAGAAAGTGATCAGAGATATGCTATAAACCCAGGTCTGGTGGAGTGGGAACAGGTTCTGCACAACCCTCTGCAGCACATTATTTCTTTTTTTGAACACTCAGGGTACAGTTGAGGATTTTGACACTGGAACAGGGAAAGAAGAAGCCTTTAAATCTGAAGGCAAGGTATTGGAATTCCCCCTACTGCCTTTCCCTTCATCCAATACCTGCCACTACATCCAGTGAGAAAGGAATTAATTTAACGGCTCTGCTAAAACGAGTAACCTGGTATTAGCTAACAATATTGACATTTATGTGCTCATCACTAGATCCAAGTGTTAACAGACAAAGTAACACCTCACTGAGGTGTTGTTTAAGGCTTACTGCAGACATCATTTCACTGTTTTCCAACAGTGAGTCTCTCCTCACTCTCTGTGATGATGCACACATAGACTGTCAGTGAATTTCCCTGCCCCAGTCACTTCCCTGATTCTAGAAAAGAGGTTAATTTGTGTTGCCATACCGTGTGTCCAGAGTTTGAGATAATAGGGAGAAAATGAGGCAGAGGGGGCGGAGGAGCCACAGAAGAAAACTGCAGAGTTGGGAGGACAAGGACCCAGATGGGTGAAGTGGAAAGATACAGGATAGTGTACAAAGAGAAGATGGCCAAACGACTGAAATAAAAGACTCGGTGAAGGACTCACTTCCAGTTTCAGAAAGCAGTCTGCCCAAGATACTGAAGCTTGTGAAAATGCCCTGCAGAAGGTTCTGGATGAGCTAGGGAAAGATGATTTCAACAACCAGTTCAAAGAAAATCTAAATAACCTCACAGAGCTACCCCAGGGCTGCAACCCAATCCCCAAGGCTGTGTTCACACACAGGGGGTTATTTCGATACGGTTGTTTCGAAACAACTTGTATTGAAATAACACCTTATTTTGAAATAACTTAATTCGAATTAACTGTTTGTTAATTTGAATTAAGGAAAAAAGCTCAAAGCGAAATAGCAGGTTCAGGCAACAGTTATTTTGAAACAAGTCACCGTTGTTTCGAAACAACATGTTCACACGGCATTGTTTCAAAACAATCATTTTGAAACAACATTGTTTCGTCCCCACATGGGGTTTAACTTGTTTCGAAACAACGCTGTTGTTTTGAAACAACGGTTCCAGTTGTTTCAAAACAATCGTGCGTCATGTGAACAGGGTATTTCTTATTTCGAAACAACCTCTGTTGTTTTGAATTAAGAGTGCTGTGTGAACACAGCCCAAGAGGAAGCTGGAAGATGCAAAAGAGCCTCACTGTGTGCGACCTTATCGTCAGCTACTACACCATTAGAGCAGCTCTGTAGGTGGCCACAAAGGTCCTATGATGAATCAAACAGAATGAGCTGGCCACAAAGCTGGAATCACTCATCTGTAGCTAGATCTGGTGAGTAGCCTCCCTCTGGCTTTGAGGGCTCAGCATCTCTCTCTGTTCCTTCCTATTTCACTGTTCCCCGGCCCAGCCTGGCCGTTCTCTCTCTGGAGAGAAGCAGCAGATGCCTGAGGACAGCTCAGTTTGCAGAGATCCCTCCTCAGAGTTTCTGCAGGTTTGGGAGAGCCCAGGGACACCTTGAGGCACCAGGAAGCTTCCATGTACAGCAGCTCAGTGAGACAGATGACAGACCAGTAGCCCAGTCTATCCCTTGTGTGACTCCGTCGGCTCCACGGGGGAGTTAAATGGTTTCCCAGTAGCCAGAGATAATATAGGAATGGGAATTACCAGACTAGACCACAACAGTGATTGATTAAACCAGAGATGAGGCCACACCAGCTGCTTTAAAGATCCTCCTGGGAGGTGATTGTTGTGGATGCCAGCCCCCCGAGAGGAGAAAGGTCAGGTGTTCCAGTCCCTAGCCACAGAATTTGAAATTAGAGCAGGTTTACCAATATTGAAAAAGCACTTAGTTTTTTCAAAATACACACCTGCTTTTTTTCGAAAAAGCAAACACCTACCTGGACACGAAGTTTTTTTGAGATAAGCCTCCTTATCCTGAAAAAACATTTCAGTGTAGATGTACCCTCAGTGACTACCACTGCTAAGATATCCTTGAATGGAAATTTCATGATTTTGTCTGATGGATACAATCGATTCTGATCACTGCCTATATTTTATGGGTCAGATCACCAAATGCCTGCATCAGGCATTAGGAATCAGGCCAAGATTCCATATTGTTGGGCATTCCCAGTCTTCTGTGCTTCCTGAAAAATCAAACAGGACACTTCAAATCTGTATGCAAAACATGGTATTTGCATCTGGTAGGAATTATATTTTAAAATTACCCATCACGTTGATGGCAATGCAATCTACCATGCAGCCACTTGGATTCATGCCATATCAAGTGTTTACTGGGCACTTGAAAACAACTGCTGAATTTTGGTGCAGTGGGTCAGAAAACATTTCATGATTATCATTAACTGGGTCTCCAGGTTGATAAGTTTATCCCCAAGTCACTGGTTAGTAATGAGGGAACACACAAAAGAGTGGCCTAGAAACAACCAGACAGTGGATAAAAGTCTTGGGGATCTCCTCAAAATATCTGCAGAGGGTGTGAGTGGGGTAGAAGAAAAGGTATTGACATGCTTATTCTTCTCTGGGTTGGATTGGTGTGAATTACAAACAAGGCCATCTCAGCCATTTATGAAGCCAAGTTATGGACTGCAAGAGGAAGGCAAACCAACAGTGTTTGCAATTTACAACTGAAACCATAGGAGGGAAAATAAGGAGAATTCTGTATTTTATCTGTGCATTTTCCCAGCAGATTAATAACCATACACCAGGGGTAGGCAACCTCCAGCACGTGTGCCAAGAGTGGCACCCAAGCCCATTCTGAGTGGCACAAAGCACCCTCTGCAGTACCACAGAAATTGCCACTCCTGCCACCAAAAGACACTTTGGGCGGCTTTCTTCGGGTGGAGCTTGGACGCAGGGGGTCCCCCTAATGCCTGTGCCTCCATGTGACACAGAAAAAAGCTCTCCGGAGTGGCTCATGTATGTAGTCTGATGCTCCCCAAAGAAGCCACTCTCGGCAGCTTCTTTCTGCAGCATGCCTGGGACCCCTGAAAGGAGCTGCTTCTTTTTGTGGCATGTCTGGGGAGCCCTGTCCCTAAGCACACTGCCAGGATGAGCCACTCTGGGCAGCTTCTTTCCATGGCATGCCTGGGAAGCGCTCTCACTCCAGTCATGACCACTGCTGAATTTCCAGGTAGCCACCATGTTTTTCTAGGTGAGGGAGTCACTGGCACCAGATGAGGGTCGGGGAATAAAGACCAGCACAGTGGTCAGCAGAGGTTGCTGAACCCTTCCATGCACATCAATCACCTTATATTGTGTTTATTACTGTTACATCATGCCTCTATATATGATTTCTTGTGTATAAAAGAGCGTGAACATTATTCCTGTCATAAAATGGAAGAATCATGCTGCCACTGCTATGAGATATTCATCCATAGTGAGGCTCCCATCTCCAAATTTGGGTATTGTAGATCCCATGGCAATAGTAATATCTGAAGAGACTCAATCTGTTTTCTATTGTGTTAAGAAGAGTGGGGTATGAGAGCTAAAATGGCTTCAGTACTGAGTAGAGAGGGCACCCTCATTGGCATTAAAATTCAAGTCGCCAAGTATAAATAAGCTAAAGTAGTCCTGTAAATGGGAGACAAATGATGCATTGGTCAGGAACTGTTCAACCAAACCAGTAGGAAAACATTTCTCCAGGTGCACTTGTACCTTACCCATTATATAATACCAAGTGAAGGAGGAGTAATTAGTTGGTGAGGTTTGTTCAAATTTACAAGGGGTCATGGATGTAATGCATGTAAATGTTCACACTTCAGCATAATCAAATAAGGCCCATGTAAAGTGCTGTGCAGGGTTAAAATCTTATTGCATCTCTGACCAGGATACAAATCAATTTTGTAAAAATACAAGTTAAAAGATTTTCATGATCTCTTGGGTTGGAACTGCAGCTGTTTCAGTAAATAGAAACAACTCAGCAAAATGGTATGTGGTCATATATGGGGTTATACAGACAAGTTAGATTTGGTAATCACAAAACCATACTCCTACCAGGTTGGGTTGATAATGAATAAGGAAAACTCAAAATGCCGCTGTGGAAATTCATGATGCCCATTCCCATATCTGTTGATGTTAAGGAGGCTGTTTGCCATTTATATATGTAAGGCTGGCTTAGAAACTGTGCCTAACAGGTTTTGGGGGGAGGGCAACTAATCTCCATGGGTTTTGTATTTGCATGAGCACAAAGAATGTATTAGCATAGTTGTATTATGGGTGCAGGGCAATATGGGTAATGGTATTTGTGTTTATTTGATCACAAATCTGTCAATATCTGTAATTCTACTGACGGGAAACATGAAATACTGTCTTTTGTGACATGTTACTCTCTTGATTGTTCAAAATCTGGTTGGTTAGTTAAAGGGTAAAAGCTACCTTTAGTGAAAAAGAAACTTGTAAGAGAGGTCACTCCCTGTTTCAGCCGGAAAAAGTTAAGAGGCGATTGGGGGTTTAGCCTTAGGTTAGTCTGGAGCTTTGCATGAGGCATTGTTTTACTCCCTGGCCCCATTGTCAAATGATAGATTGGGTGGGCTTCCTGTGAAGCCTTTCTTTTGTTATTTTAATGAAAAAAGCTATTTGCAAATATGAATGTTTAAGAGCTGAAATTACTGAGAGAAGCAAACCCTTTCTCTTAGCTGAAATCACTGAAGAGAAGCTAGCAGATGGTGAGAGTGGAGTGAGTGACCAGTGAACAGAGCCAGCAGGCACCTAGCATAAAAGAAAGTCCTTACATACCCTGGGGTTTGTTGAGGAGCCCTGTTTCTCCAGGTCAGTGCTGGTTTTGCTACTGGGTTTATGTGTTCTGTTATGCTGTGTGCGATTATCTTGGGAACCTTGTTCTGCATTGATTCTCCAGACCGGTGCTGATTTTGCTATTGGGTTTTGCATACTGTTTTACTACTATTAGAATTTCTGTATACCATACTTAGACTTGTGTTTGTGAGCAGGGAAGCCTTACGCCTTTGTGGGGCCCAGGGAATAGTATATGATTTCCCAGAAGAGTGGGTGGGGGCTTGAGCCTTTTGGTGCTGTAACATTACTTGGAAACCCCTAGATATAGAACCCAACCCTTGTTCTGCCAGTTTACCCTGGCTGAAGGGTTACATAGGTATGGAACAACTGGATCAATGAAACAATAATAAGAAAAGCACAATGATGCATACGCAATGTGGTAGCAAATGTGCTTGGCAGATTAGGCACAGGCCTTGGTATAAAAAAAGAGCATCAGTGCTGAAACCCTTGGTACTACAGTCAGTAGGGTAGGACATGATGTGACATGCTTGATATCACACTATGACTTCAGCATTAGGCCATCTTAGAACTTCTGAATGTGGTGTTAGTCACACACTGCCACTCTGGTTCCAGCTCCAAGAAAGAGACAGAGGATTTATTTTAGAAGCTCTAAATGCTAGCAGAGAGATATCTAATGGGCATTGGTTTGTATAGAGCCTCAAGCCTGGCTGACTACTGTGGAGAGTGGCTTTATTAGAGAAGGCCTTCAGGGCCATAAAAGCATTCTCAATGGGAAGCTAAGTATATTTGAAGTAGAATATGAGTGCTGGTGGAAGTTCATAAATTTCAGTCACAGCTGTAGTACAATATGTAGAAGGTCCTGAGTTCAAGCCCTAGGGGGTTGGATCTGATGATCTCATGAGGTCCCTTCCAACCCTATGATTCAGTTCAATTAACTTTCATTAATGCAGTTGTTTTAATGACAGTCAATGCATGGATAGATTGGGTTTATCCCTTGGTCTCATTAGGATGTATGTGGAAAATTCATCTTTAAATCTCATGGACCTACCAAAATGGGTCCATAAAAATGGTGACCCTACGGATATCAACACATCAACATGGAAGTTCAATGTAAGGTACGTTTGTAATAACGCTGCATACTAGGACAAACTTACCTGTCTGAAAAAAAGATGCTGGTAAATGCCATCATCAACTACCAAAGATAGTCAATATTCATTTCTTGGTGGTCATCATTAATTCCAGCATTATGTATATGAGAAGCTGATGCTTGAGTGTCCTCATAAAGGAGTTCTATTCCATTACCCACGTGTTTAATGCCAACTTTTGCATGTCAATTTTTTAACAGAAATACCTACTGTGGTAGACATGCAAACATCCCATGGTGTGTATCAGGATGCTCAACCTATATGCGTGGGCAGCTATGCTGAGGCTCTGAAACAACTCACTAGGTATGCCCACAAGTAGGTTTTAAATCAAAATAATGCTGGTTATTTTGATTTAAAAAACATTTGCTCCACACAATGTTCTCTCAAATTGAAATGATGAGCTCCATTTTGATTCAAGAGAAGTTAGATCAATTCAATAAAACCAACTTTGAAATCAAAATGATTGTTGAATGGAAACGTTTGTTTCGAAATAACGCCATTTGGATGTGTTGTTTTGAAACAACATTGTTTTAATTCAAAGGTTTGATCTTCCTCCCAGGGTGCATGGCACCCTGGATGAAGACCTCCCCCTCAGACCTGTCCAGGGAGGAGATCAGGAACCTGGCCAGGGAGGGGGGATGCACAGGGGGTAGGGGAATGGAGCCCTAGGTGTCCAGCATCCCCTGTTGCTTGCTGAGCAGTGGGGAAAGTCAGTCCCGTGTGCCTGATTCTCCCCACAGCTACAGGGTGGCAAGGAAAGGAAGTCCCTGTTGTCTGGCTCTGCCATCGCAGCTCCTGGACAGGCATGGAAAGGGCGTCCCTCAGGCCTGGCATCCTTGCCCCTGGTGCCCGGCCAGCAGCGGAGGATGTCGGGAAAAGGGGGATCCATGCCTCCGCTGCCCTGAAAGTGGCAGGGGATGCGGGCTCCTGGCGATCCCTGCCTGCACCACCCGGCCAGTGGCAGGGGATGCTGAGCACAGGGGGATCCCTGCCTCTGCCACCCTGCAAGGAACAGGTCATGCTGGGCACCCAGCAATCCCTGCCCTGGGGGCTTTCTTCCACTTGCCACTTCTTCCACTGGCCATGCTATTGGCTCTGTGAGGGAGAGCCAGGCAGGGGATTGGGTAGCAACATGGCCAGGGGGCTATGTTGCCACACCTTCCAGTGTGCCCTTCTCCTAAACTGAACTAGCAAGTCCTGTGTCCGGAGATGCTATGCTAGTTCAATTTGGGATTTTTTTTTCTTTTTTGGTTTTTTTTTTCTTTAGGACCTGTTAAATCAATTTAGCTTGAATCAATATAATGACTTTTATATTGATTCAGCTTAAATTGATTCAGCTTGAATCAATTTTACAATGTATGTGGACATAGCCACTGATCACCAGAATCAGAAACAGCATTTGGCAGAATGGACCACTGAGGGTCATGAAGTGATTATCTCTGAGCTTCATTCCACAAAGCAAGTACAGGCCATTCTAAACAGTGTTAAGACTCAGTTTTGCCCAACTGGTGGGAAAATTTATTTTCTGCCTCAGACAAGTCTTGGCTTTTTTTGAGCCATCTATTTTTGTAACACTGTGTGTGACAGCTGGGAAATGGTGCTTGTTAAAAAGTCACATTCCCAGCACATCAAGGAGGGAATACATTAGAAGGGACTTCAGTATATAGATCACATTTGGTTATATTTCTCTCTCTTCCTTAAATATGATGCTCTTCAATTTAATTTTCATTATTGGTTTATATTGATGGTTATATTGACAAGTGTTGAAATCTCTGTCTTTGTCTGACATAAGAACAAGGTCTCCATCACAGATGCCCTTCTTTATGGACTTTCTGTATTTTTTCAGATTGTGGTAGGAAGATTTAGTAGCGATGTTTCCTGTAAGCTGCATGGGCACATGGCCGCACAGCCCACTGCAGCTGTCCAGCGCAAGGAAGGCTGCTGGCCACACAGGGCCGGCAGCCAGAGTCCTGGCTGAGAGGGCCTCTGGAGCTAAGGGTTATTAAAACTCCCGCCCAAAGACGCTCTAACAGAGCATGCCCAGAATGTCTGGCCATGCTGTGTTAATGCTTCTCAAGCCGGAGGATCAGTGGCTCAGTGGCGCTGCTCCAGCAGCTGGGTAAGCCTTCTGGGGGGGTGTCAGACTGGCTGAGGGGCTTACCGGGGGGAGTGGGCTAGGGTAGGAGGAAGGGAGTGGGCTGGCTTGGGGGGAGCTTATGGGGAAAGTGGTGGGGTGGCAGGATCGGGCCCAAACGGGGGGAGCAGTCCATGCAGCGAGCAACGTGAGTTGCTCAGCTGCCTCAGGGCCATAGGGGGAACACTGTTTAGTGGCGGGAAAGATGTCACATGTTGTGATGTCAGCCTAGAGACAGCAGGCTATGGAAAGACAACATAGACTCAGACCCAGGCTATCTGAGATACAGCAGTGCATCTGAATATTCAATAGGCAGCAAAGAAGATCCTCACTTTGAGGTAGAAAGTAGAAGAGGACAGTCACCCACAACTGATCATCAATTTGCATTGTGGTTCCTGTGGCTCCTGAATTCCACATCCTGAAGTTCTGATTTCTGGAAATTCTGATTCTGAGCTATGCTCTGTGAAAGAGAGAAATAATTACTGCAAAGTATTAACTTTGGATCCAAGGGTAGTGATTTCTGGTATGGGTTCTGGAGTTCAGACTTTTGAATAATCTTAATCCTGAATTAAATGAAATCCCTTTCAGGTTATATTTTCCCTAAATAAATTGTTGGTTGGTTTATTCATAAAGATTGTAGTGTCCCATTTTTACCTGTCCAATGTTCAGACATGGGGGGATCAAATCCATTAGAATGCCTTCAGTAATCTATATTACAGCAGGATGTTTTGGTGCCCCCTTTTTCATTGTAACACCTTGTTTGGACTAGGATTAAAGGGGCGTTTGATCACATTAGCTAGCTCAGTCTAGCTAACCACTGTTAAAGTTCTATTTTAGAGAAGGCAAGCTGTATATTAGCACATGTTAAACTGACTGAAGTACAGGTGTGTTTTCGGGTGAGCTACAAATGGAGTGGGAACTGGAGTTAGCACCCCTCCACCCTTCTGTAAATCACTGCAATGTCTTTAGCAGCAACTCCCCAACTCACAGAGAAAACTTCTAATTTCCCCGCTGAAAGATTAAAGGAGAGAGAGCAGAGGGGAAGCCTGCTAGAATAATGCACCACTTCATGAATGGGGCCTGTGGAGACACTTAGGCTATGTTCACACACAAAGTGCTTGTTTTGAAACAAGCTGTTTCGAAATAAAGCCTTATTTTGAAACACCTTATTTTGAAATAACAAAAAAGTGTTTTTGAAATAAGGGAAAAGGAGGGAATTGAACTAGCATGTCCAGTGTGATGTGCTATTTCAAAATAGGAGAGGGGAGGGGGAGGGATGCCCTGTGCTGGGCCAGGGAAGCCCCACCCCTGGGATTCCCCTGCCCCCTGTGGCTCTGGCCAGGGGTGAGAAGGGGCTCCCCCTGCCCCCCCCGCCACCTCTGCAGGAGGTAGGGAGGCTTCCCCTGCAGTGGCGGCAGGGGGCAGGGGGAGCCTCCCACCCCCAGCAGGAGGAGGGTAACCCAGGCATGGGGGCAGGGGGCTGAGGCTCCCGTCCCAGCAAGGGGAAGCGGGGGGAAGCTGGCTGGGGCACCCTCCAGCCCCCTGCACCCCACTCAGCACCCTGGCCAGGGTGCTGATCCCTGGCCAGGGTGCTGACGGGGGGGTGGGACCTTCCCCCCAGGGTGCTATGCACCCTGGGAGGAAGGTCCTTGTTATTTCGAAACACTCTGTTTAGAAATAACATGTCCAAACAGCTTATTTCAAAACCACTGGTTTCGAAATAACCCTCCTTTCGAAAGCAAAGTGGGTTTAAGCTGTTTCAAAAGGAGGGCTCTTGTTTTGAAATGAGGAGCTCCCTCCTTTCAAAACAAGAAAATGTCATTTGGACATAGGGACTTTTATTTTGAATGCTGTTTCGAAATAAAAGCCCTCTGTGGACATACCCTTAGAATGTTAGTTTGAATTGACTGAATTTGAGCTAATCAAGGTGAACTAGGAAAATCAATTTGAACTAGCACGTCAATGGACAGGACTTCCTAGGTTGATTTGGAGGAGGGTGTGACCCAGGCCTCCTGGGATAACCTTCTGATGTGCCAAAATCAGGGCAAGCTGCAAAACCAGGGGCCAAACCCCTAAACCACTGACAGGTGGTACTTAAACAAGTCTCCCAGGCAGTGACAAAACATGCTTCCGATTCCCCACTATGGGCATCACCAAGCACAACAAAAACAGAAACAGCCCCCTTACTGCACATCAGTTCCTATGGTCCCTTCTAGTCACCGGATCTCTTTAAAAAATAGGTTCTTCTGACCCCAAAGGGCCAGCCACATCACCCAGAATAATATAGGCTTGGATCTTACCCAAAATACCACACTGCCAGCCATTCCTTTAGTAACTACAACTAAAGGTTTAATATAAAAAGAAAACAAACAAAATATGAGAGATGTTAAAGGGTCAAAGTGAATCATGTACATACAATTGATTTAGAGTCCATAGAAAACAAATCCTTAAAGATCCTGTAGTTTGCAGGTTAGTCCCACTCCTCTAGTGTGCACCCAGCAGCAGCAGCAGCTGGTTGGGTCTCAGTCCTTTGTTCAGTCCCAGGAGAATAGTTCCAGAGGAGGGTTGCAGACAGGTTGAAGACTGAAGACTAAACACTAAAGAAGAAATGGAGATGAGTCCCCTGCCTTTTATCCTAGAGTCCTTGCCAGATCAAAATGGAGATGGGCCACATGGTCAGTCTGGGTAACTTGTCAAACAGGTTTCTTCTTGGGTCCACTGCAGCTGGGAGCCCCCCTGATGGGGGCCCTTATGAGAAACAATAGTTTTGCAGATGCCCAGTCTGGAATTGCCTTAAGAACAAATCACTTGGAACACCCATAAAAACAAATAGATTTCTAATTTTTAATACAGGCATGATATCTACATACAAACTGTATAATCATCCTTAGCAGATTATAGCCTTTCTGTTGACACCAAACATGACATATCACACATGGATTATTGCCAGTATAAAATATTAATGATAAAAGTAATCATAAACAGCCCCCTAGACCCAGACAGCATCACAGAGGGGTACCATGGGAGCTGTGGCAGCATGGTCCACAGAAAGGGCCATGCCACCACCCAATCCGCTGCCGGTCTCCAGCCCCCCCAGCTGAGCACAGGAAAAAGCATCCCCTGCTCAGCTCTAGGCAGGGTACCGCTAGAGCTGGGCAGGGGATGCTTTCCCCCACAGCGGGCTCAGAAGGCAGGAGCCTGGCAAGAGATGTTTTCCCCTGGCAGGGCTTCTTGGGTCCAGGCCACCCCCCAGACACAGTGCAGTGGGGATGGGAAAGAAAGTATTCCCCCAGCCACCATGTTCTCAGCATGGGCTGGGGGAATCCCTTCTCCCCCCCAGCACTGTCAGCACAGGGCCGGGAGAACGCCTCCCTCCTGTGCTGACAGTGAAGTGGGGGTGGGAGAGAAGGGACTCCAGGGCGTGGCTCTAGCCCCCATTGGCTGTGCAGGGAAAAGATCCCCGTGCGTGGCTCCAGCCATGCACAGCATCCTTTCCTCTGTATGTGGAAAGCAGGTCTCTGGCCCTGCATGAGATTCCCTTTCCTGCGTGTGCAGCCAGTTGGGGCTGCAGCCATGTGCAGGGCCCTTTCTGCCACACGCGGCCAAAAAGGGAGCTGAGCGGGGCTTCTGTGGTCCCCCCCAACCCACCCCCCACTCAGGTGGCCATGCACCCTGGGAGGAAGGTGAAACATTTTAATTTGAACTAAAGGTATTTGAATTAACGTGGCTAGATGCTGTCAATTCAAAGTAGCCAGTTCAAATTGATAGTTGCTTTGAAGTTATGTGAGGTTTTATAAGTTCAAAGCCTCCTCTCTTCAGTTCGATGAAAGGAACCTCCCTTTTTTTAAGTCGACCTAATGTTTATTGGGTCGAATTAAACTCTGTGTGTAGACATACCCTGTGAGAGCAGAATAGGAGCAGCTTTATGGGAAACAGTGTCCAGAGAGGCCAGGGGCTTCCATGGGACTAGCAGATCTCACTGGCTTGGTGGGAACCTGAACTGTTGGAGGACAGCTGAACTGGAGTTGAAAATGTGTGGTACCCCACCAAAGAACCAATTTCAGCAAACTTCCCACCCCTTTCCCTGCCTTTTCTCCCCTCCTCAGTCCAGAGACCCCTCTGCCTTTTCTTTTCTCTCATTCCCACGAGAGGTCTCCCTGCTGTTCACCATGGAGAATCCACTCTTTTAGCCCCCTCCTTGCTATTTGTCTGGAAATGGTGGGTTAGTCACCAGTGGCTGTTCTTCTTTGAGATGGGCTGCTTGGATTCATTCAGTAATAGCTGTGCGTGCTTCAGCATGCAATTGGTTGGAAACCTTTTTAGCCCTAGCCTGTCAGGACAGGGCTGGCAGCCAATGCCCCCTGCTCCCCTGTGGCTATATATATATATATCTGGCTGCAGCCCTGCTCCTCCTCAGTCCCTACTTTTCATCAACTCCGAGTAGCAATGACGGTGGGAGGGTTCTGAATGAATCTGAGCAGCCCATCTCAAAGAAGGATGGCCACTGGTGAGTAACCCACCGTTCTTCTTCGAGTGCTGCTCCAATACATTCAGTAATAGGTGACTACTAGTCCTACTGAGGATGGCGGACAGAGTTGGGTTTTTCCTGCCATCAGCACAGTTATCCCCAGAATGGCCAAATTTGGGCATAGAGAATAACAGGCCTACTGGGGGAGGGGTAAGGCATATGTCCCACCTATGAATCCTGTGTGTACCATCAGGGACTGGGGAAGGCCTAAAGTCACCTTGCCATTGTGGAAGAAGTCTGTAGTTGAGGCCTAACAGTGTGCTGAGCCCTAACAGCATTGAGACACAGATAGCTCAGTAGGCCTGGGGGCGGAGGAGAAGGTGCAGTTTCTCTGTTTTAGTAGCATGCCTGGAAGAGGGCCAGTAGAAGCAATTAACTGATAACACACACTGTAAAGAGCTTCGTTGTGTCTGTGTCTGTGCTTCAAAGACAAGCTGTGTACTGAAATTTGGAGACAGAGAAGGTGTTTGGATTTGCCTGCAGAATTCTAAAAATCAGTCTACCCAGATAAAAGAAAATTCTTCCACACCATGTAAGGAGAGACATAGCGCTAAAACCTGGAGTCTTGGGGAAGCCTTGGAAGCCTGGGGGTAAAGTACCCGGGCAGAAGAGGGGAAAGGAAGTGCGCCCTATGACATTAGGCCTGTGAAGCGTACTTCCGCCAAACCTGGTGAGGGCAAACTAAGATGAAGTCTAAGGAACTTCGGCTCACCGATAGATATGGGAAGTAGGTACCGGGTCCTTGTGCCCTCCTGTTTAAGGGCAAGGACTAAGCAGTGGTATGGGAGGGAACCACAGAGCACCTCCTAAGGAAGACTTCCCACCAGGCCTCAACAGCACCGCACTAGGTTGGGCCAGCCCCACTGTGAATGCTCACGAGAAGGTGAGACCACTGACCACGAAGTTAGGGAACATTATACAACTCATGGGAATGAAAGGCAAGGTATCCCGCTGGGATATAGCTCATATTTGCAGGTTGGGATGGGGCAGAACTGACCCTTTGTCTAATCGGCTGGAGGGGCAAGCTCAGGTAAGCCCCAGTGTACAGGGAGTGAGGACAATCATAGGCCTGAATCACGTCCCACCATGTGGAGGCGGGAATGGCCAGATAGTGGGTGAGTTGAAAACCACACGTTCCCCACCAGGAATTCAATGGATCTGGGGATGGGAGGAGGGTGGGGAAAACCCCATCCAATATGCCCCAAGAAGAGGTATGGGTGGCTTCCTGGGTGGGGGAAAAGGGTGGAGAAAGGGAAGTTATTCCCTGTTATGAATCATCCAGAATCATTGATGGGGAAAAGTCTTCCCAAAAGTGCAGACACACCAGGGAAGATATGGGTTTCATTCCGAAGCACCAAGGAGATGGTGAGACCAGGGCTACTGCCACACCATGTCTACACTGAGCCGGGAACGAACAGGGATCCCAGTTTGAAGAGGGGGACAGATGGCAATATGGTGGCTGTGAAAAACTCAGGACTAATTAGCCTGTCATGGCACGGAGGTGGGATAAGAGGGCCCTGCATGTACCAGGGTTCCCACTCACTACACCTGGGGGACCCAGATGTGGTTCCCAGCTCAATGAAACTTAGATCAGAGACCTCCCCTTTTCCTGTCTGACAGGGCACCCTCCCAGGGAGGTGTAGATTCACCCGACCTGGGACTAGCAGGCGAGGTACATAGGGCCCTCCTCACCCAGAATGGATGTGCCCTGTTGACGGCTAGCAACGGATATTGATGCTGTCCCATCTCTAGTGGTGGGGGGTCTGTACATGTGTGGGGCCATAGGGTCCTCTAGGAGTTTGAGATGCCGAGGTCCAACTAGACGTTGGCCCATTTGGATGCAAGTGTCCATGGGGTACAGTGGGAAGTATTGACCAGGGGTTCAAATGGGATCCACTTAAGTACCAGTGGACTAGTATAGTAAGGCAATGCATGGTTGCTTGAAGCAAGACCAAGGAATGAAGGTTGCTAATGTGGGTTATGGGCCAGGGTTCACGTAAGGTGGGTAAACTAGCGAACATTGGCCAGCCTACAGCTGGTGGCCCTATGCACAGAGACAGAGCAATCTGGTCTGCACCTTGATGTCCATACTGGATGACTGCAAAAGACAAAGGCTTTCCCATTTTCTCAAAAAACATACCCGCAACCAAGTAAAAATGAGGAGAGGCACCCCCACGAACTGGATGCTTAGTGGTGCATGCTGATCACCGCATTTGGATCAGTGGACACCAAGAAAAAGCAGGAAAAAGGGCCAGCACTTAGTCCCGGGAGCCCTCTATTGTGAGCCTGGGACTGCTGCTGGCAGAGGGAGTAACTTGACCTCCAAATATCTATGCATTAACATGGGTGTGAATAAACTCCTGTAGCGTACAGGGTGCTCCAGGGATTTTTACTCTGAGGTGGCTTGTTAGGGAAAGGATGGTGGTGGGGAGGCAGGGGGCAAGTAGTTTCTCAATAAGTAAATCTTATTGGCCATTGAGCACCAGGACCCTGAGCAGTGGCCTGTATTAGCCCTGACAAGTCAGGGTGGAATCTCAGTATCCCAGAGGAGATACCCCATGGTCTGCATCTACTTGGCCTACAGGGCCAGAGGCAGGAGAGGAGTGGGGTCCCATCATCCTTTGGGGCCAAGGGACCCAGTATTCCACAGTATGGAAACATGGGATTTTGTCCTCTGACGAGGTGAAGGAGGTCCATGAGGACCCATCCTAATTGCTCTTCCATTTGTGCGAAGGAGTGTGGGGCATTCTAGATGGAATAAGGAAGACACCTGCATAAAGGATTTTACCATGTTGGGGTGCCCTGCTGGGGCCACTGTAAGACAGCTGGATAGAGTGCCTGCAGGGGGAGGTTTATCGGATACAAGGTCCACTGTGCCCAAAAAGCATGTTACCATGCACAGGGAATTTGACAGGGTAAAGGGGAGGGGAAAAACTCCTCCTTTTTTGTCCATCTTATAGAGGAGTCAGCTACCATACTCCCCTGTACAGGGCATATCTTGGCAAGTATCCCTGTCCCCAATTGACCTGTAGGGGTATGGGGGGAAAGAGGGGAGAGTGCAGAGAGGGTGATGAGGCCCGTTGCGCATGGGTCCATTGTTATTCGGGTTACTGTGGCATGGGGCCCCATGAGGTGGCCCAGACGGTGGCAACCAATGGCTACAGGCTGTGGGAATGGCTAGCGGGCCGAGAAGGAAGCATCCCCAGAGACTTCAAGTGCCCATGGGGGTCCTGGGCCCCGCACAGCATGCGCTTGGCCCCTTCTACAAACAACGACCTTCCATCAAATGGAGGGTCCTGGATGGCTGCTGAGTGGAGAGAGGCACTCCTAGCTCTCAGAGCCCAGCTGCCTGCCTTATTACCACAGCAGAGGTCATAGTCTGGCTTGCAGTGTCTGAGGCATCCCAGGCAGAGAGTAGTAAATCCTGGGACACCAACCTGCCCTCCTCCACAAAGGTATCAGAATCGTCTTTATTGTCCTGTGGGAGGAGGTGTCTAAACCTGTTCATGGACTCCCACACATCCATGAGGTATCTAGCCACCACTGCCCGGTGACTGGCAATTCTTAATTGAAAGGCTGAAGACGAATGCACCTTCTGTCCCAATAGCCACTTCTCTCACCTCTCTGGACCTTGGGAGAGGTTCATGGTAGACTTGTCCAGGAGCTAGGGCTGCTTCTACTAACCCCTGGGATGGCACCAGGTGGAAGACCAGGAAGAGAAATTCCCACACCAGGACCTGACATTTATGTCCCACCGTATTGGATACCGGAGGGAGGAAACCAGGGGTTTGCCAATGGGCCGTCACCAGCTCCTCCACACTTGGGTGCAGGGGAACCACCACCAGCACTAAGGGGGAAGTGAGCCTGGTATTGAATAAGTTATTCCTGCTTCCCTTCAATGGAACAACCTCCAAGCCGACATGAGTGCACACACAGCGCAGGAGATTGAAATGCACCATGATGTCCCCCATGTAAAACAGGGCCAGGGATTAAGGACTGTGCCTGGTGCCAGTATGAATGCCACTGGGCTGGACTCTGCAGTGCTGTGAGGCCACAGTAGGTCTTTGTGTGGTGACCACTCATGGGGCCAAAACTTATATGGTGTCAGTGTCATCGACACCAGGCAGGGACATTTGGACCCCCTTGAGGTGTCCTCCACGGGGCTTGGGGAATGCAGCGCCTCTTGGCACCGGGGTACCATAGGCCCCTGGGGAAGAACCTTAGCTGGTGACGCTGGTGGAGAGGTGGAACTGCACCAGGGAGATATACGGCACCCCCCATCTAGGCCCCGAGCAGCACCAAGATGACACTCTGGCAGTGGGCTTGGTACTGAGCCCAGTGAGGGTGAACAGTACCTTTTAGGTTGCCAAGCGCCAGCAAGAAAAGCCCCTTTGTCCCACTGCTTAGGCAGTCTGGGGGTTGGAGGCATCGGCAAGAGGAGGATACCTTAGCCGTCTTGAAGGCCTCTGGTGTGGAGGGAACCTTCACTGTAGCAATGCTCCGATCCCTGGGACACACACAATCTGGGGAGATGGAGCGGCACCAGACTCCAGTACCAGTGACACTGAGTTCATTCTCTTACGCTCTCTAGGAGACCAGCACTGAGGTGGCTCCGGGCTGATCTGGCACGTGGTGCCAGAGGTGCCATTTGAGGCCCCAAAGCTTTGGGGATAGACTACAGTAATTGCTCTGAGGTCAACGCATGGCACCTTTGCTCCCTGCCCTTGATGGTCCTGGGTTTAAAGGACTGACAGATGCAGCAGTCTGTGATCCTGTGAGATTCTCCCATGCACCGAAGGCACTTTACGTGGAGATCATACCCTGGGAAGGCCTTGTCACAGGCGGTGCAGTGTTTAAATCTTCTAATGTCAGGCGGCAGAGAGGAGTGATCTCTCAGCTCCTCATCTGAGTGCTCAGAGAGAGAAGCACTTTTTGGTGGAACTGCATCCATGAAGAGTGTTTTGCAGGTGAGCAGACAGCTCTTACACAGTAGAATGACAGGCTGCTTGAGCGATTGCAAGGAGCGGGCTGTTCCAAAACTGATGCTAAGGGCAGAAAAATGGAACTGAGGAGGAGCAGGGCTGCAGCCATATATATAGCCTCAGGGATCCAGGGGGTGTTGGCCACCACCCTGTCCTGACAGGCTAGGGCTAAAAAGATTTCTGACCAATCGTGTGCTAAGGCACGCACACCTATTACTGAATGCATCTGAGCAGAGCTTGAAGAACTGTTTTTGTGTTTTCAAAAGTTTCCTGTTTTGCATCAGGCTGCACTGGGGCTTCTTCTGAGATTTCAGCACAAACTTGGGAGGGGAAGTGCAACCCACCTCAGCATAGGCAAGATCCAGGTGGTCAGGGCACTAACCAGGGGAGACCGGAGGCCTTTGTTCAGCTCCCTACTCTGCTGTCTCAGACAAGTGCCTTGGATGCAGTGGCAGATTTACCATAAAGCAAATGATGCTCTGGCCTTCAATGACTGCGGGGGGGGGCTCCAAAATTCAGGGCAAATCTGACAAATGACTGAACTTAAGAATTGAAAGTCACAAAGCAGTCCTGGTTTTCTAGAGTCTGAGACTTATTCTGCACGCTGCGCTCTTTGAAGTAGATTAGCAAAGAATTTGCATCATAATTTTTTCACTCTCAGCACTGCATAACAGTAATTAGAGGTAAGTGGAGGAATGGTTCCACTATTCTCCTGGGAATTATCCTGGCTTATACTTTACCCTGGTGGAACTGGTCAGCCAAAAAGATCCAAGTCCTCACTCCCCTTACCTTTACCCAGAGGCCTATCTGACCTCAAGGGCTCCCCTCCCACTCTCCTGTGTGGCAGGGTCCTTGTAATCCTGACAAGGCTGCACCCCAGATTTCTGGGGGCCTCAACTCCCAATCTGTTTGTGGTCATCTAAGGCAAGGACTGAGGTGTTCCCACGCTGGGGTGCTAACTCTGTAGTGGACGCTTTGGCCAAAGCTGTTCAGAGCAGGCCGCTCCAGAGCCTCTTCCCCACATGCTGCATCTCCACACTGGCCCCTTCCACCCCTTGGGGAGGCACAGCCAGCTGGGGGTAGGCAGGGAGTGCTGCTCTGCCCTGCCCTGCCCCTCCAGTGGAGCAGAGAGGAGGGAGGGCAGGCAGTGCAGCTTTTGGGCCCAGCGGTTTGTGGCCCCTGCTCTCCTACCACCCTGGGAGTGGTAGGTTAGACAAAGCAAGCAACCACTACAGGGCCCCTTAATGCTTGGGGCCCTGGCAGTCGCCTGCTTCACCTACCCCAAAAGCCACCTTTGCCTCTAACTTTAACCCTGCCACTGCTTGATCACCTTGTGTTGGGTTTGTCTGTCTCCATAAAAATTTCAGGCTCAACTGGATGAAATTTTCCTATGAAAGTTCAATAACTCAAAAAATTCCTGACCTGCTCAAAATTGTATGTCATCCAGCCCCCTCCCTCGAGTCCCTTGACCACTCCTCTTCTAACTCTCTCCAGGCAGATCTCCAGCAGCCACAATTTAATCTTACTTTATGGTGGGTCTGTTAATACTTCAGTTCAGCCTGTTAATGCTGCAGATGTTCACAAAAAGGAGAAATGTGCATATGGTATGTCATCCACTGGCAAAAATGAGAATCCTGTGGCACCTTATGGACTAAGGTATGTCTATACTGATGGCAGCAAAATCACCACCATCAGCCCGACATTCCAGGAGAGCTCAGCAGCAAGTATGAACTGGCCTCCAAGAGATGTAGGGGAAAGCCTACCACAAAGCTTTTGCGTTTGGCTTTCTCGAGTGTGTCCTGGAGGCTTAGAAAGTTGCCAGCATTTATGCAAGGCATTTTACGGGCCTTGCATAAATGCCAGTCAACTGCCACTGAAAACTTGGCTGAGTGTAAACTAGGGCTAACAGATTGCTTCAGGCATAAGCTTTTGCGGACTCCAACCAGAGGCGTTGCTGGCAGTGGGCACCAATGTTCCCTGTAAGCTGTGCACGTGCGTGTGCAGCAACAATTATTCTCCAGCACACAGATCGCTGCTGGCAGCACACAACCGACAACCACGGACCCTAGCGAGTCTTCCGGCTGGCAGGGGGCTGCGTTGGTTTGAAATTTCCCACCCTGATGATGGTTGGAGCAGCAGCAGCCTGTGGCCAGGGAGCAGCTCTGGTGGCCAGGCAAGCAGGAAGGGGGGATTTTAGCAGGGTCGGAGTGAGGAGCAGGGGAAGTGTGGCAGTGAGGTCAGCTGGGAAGGTGCCCGGGACTCAGGGAAGTGAGTGGAGAAGGAGCCCAACCACGAGTCGACCAGAGAAACCAGCACATGGGCAGGGAAGGCTCTTGGCCAGGAGTTGTATAAACTACCCCTGCTGCAGGGGTTAGAGTGTAGTTTGCTGGCCCCGGAGCCCTCCAGCACAGGTGCCCCGCCGCATGGGTGGGCCACCCAATAATCACCCCCAGACACACATACAGAGACACCCTCAAACAGACAGACAGACAGACAGACACACACACACACACACAGCCAGCCCCAGACAGACAGACAGACACACACACACACACACACACAAAGAGCCACCCCAGACAGACCCCCCCACACACAGAGCCACCCCAGACAGCTAGACAGACAGACAGAGGCACCCCCCGCACACACACACACACACACACACAGAGGCACCCCCAGACAGACACACACACACACACACACACACACACACACACACACACACAGAGGCACCCCCAATCAGATAGACAGACAGACAGACAGGGATTAGTTTGAATTGTTCGGCCATTAAGGTCATACTTGCATTTCATCAGGACAGACTGGCATAAACTGATTCCATCACACAGACCCTTCATTCACACATCTTTTTTCACACTTTTAATGAAATTGCACAGTGTTATACCTAAAAGAAACTTCATCAAGAATATAAAATGAGTTCCAAGTTTACAGTATGGACCTTTGTTAAATATTGGTTATAATGTCTATTAAACTGAGTTAATTATTTTAGTTATGATATTAAAGAACAGATACAGAGTGCTGCCTAATAGATGTTTTAAAGGTAAATTCTGTTCATTTTATCTGTGTCCCTACATTGTGGCTACAGAAGACTGGGCTAACATTAGCAGACAGGGGCTGGGGAAAGAAATCCTGAGATATGAGAGCTCTATTGGGAGATCATAAGTGATGCTTTACCTACCAATAATGTTGCTCATGATAAATGTGCAAGAGTTGACATGTCTGTATAATTTATGTGCTTCAGTTTTGGGCCCGTGTTGAAAAAGCCACAGTGGAATAATGCTTCTTACTGATGTAGCCTTTCAGTAAAAGTTTTAAATGTGAAGACTGGCTCTTATAAGCACTTCCCAACTGGAAGCCAAATAATTTTGCCAGTTTATACAGTTTTGGTTACAATAGAACTCCTGAAATTAACTTCAGAAAGGGCATTCTGGGTTTAAACTGGTGCCTCTTGAGCATCTTCTGAGGCAGCAAATTTGCTCAGATAACAAATAACTTTTTTTTTTCCCTTTAAAACCCCACTGCCACTCCTCCACAGACCTGAAAGTAGCTGAGTTCTGTTCTTCTGTCTCTCCTTCTCATACAGCACAGGCCAAACTCTGCTATGAGTTACACCTAGCTTGAGTAGGCCCATGGCCTTCAAATTCAGTGGCTAGTGGTACATGTGCTAGTGCTACCCTGTAACACTCAGTGGGTGGGTAAATACAATTACACCTGTGCTTTAATTTAGCACATAATGCTAAAGATTAAAAAAAAAACCCTGAAGATTAAAAAAGTGAAGGATCCAACTTAGACTCAGGTAAGGTGGGGGGTGGGTTGCACCCATAGGGAGCCAAGTGAGTGGTGAGCAAGAACGGGGAATAGCCCAGGCACAGAGGGTTGTATTGGAAGCCAAATGAAGTGTATGCACACTATGGAGAACCTGTCAAGCTGGGAAGGAGAAATAATGGGGTCAGGAGGGGTATGGGAGCTGGGCGGCGGGAGGTAGGGGACTTTAAACAAGTAAACAGTCCAACTGCACTCAGTTGCATAGAGCAGTGTTTCCCAACCAGTGTGCCACAGCACACAGGTGTGCTGTCAAGCGTGAGCTGGTGTGCCATGGAATTTTTTGAAAAACTACTTGAAGAATTCTGGATTGGCTCGTTGGCTCATGAATATTCATGAGTTCATTTGGAAACTATATGGTGGTGTGCCCCAAAATAATTAAAGGTAGCAAGGTGTGCCACAGCAGAGAAAATGTTGGGAACCACTGGCATAGAGGATGTATGTAGTGCATATTTCTGTTAATGATGACTGTGACCCAAGTCTCCTGGGATAACTTTCTAAATGTGCTAAAATTAAGGCAAGCTGCAAAACCAGGGGCCAAACCCCTAAAACACTGATAGGTGGTACTTAAACCAGTCTCCCAGTCAGTAACAAAACATACTTCTGGTTCCCCACTCTGGTCATCACCAAGCATAACAAAACAGAAACAGCATCCTTTACTGCACATCAGCTTCTCTGGTCCCCCATCAAGCCACTGGGTCTCTTGAAGAAATAGGTTCTCCTGATCCCAAAGGGTCAGCCACATCACCCAGAACAATATAGGCTTGGATCTTACCCAAAATACCACGTTGCCAGCCAATCCTTTAGTAACTACAACTAAAGGTTCAATATAAAAAGGAAATAAACAAAATATGAGAAATGTTAAAGGTTCAAAGTGAATCACATACATACAAATGATTTAGAGCCCATAGAAAAAAAGTTCTGAAGAATCTGTAGTTTGCGGGTTAGTCCCATTCCTCTGGTATGCACCCAGCAACTGGGTGGATCTCAGTCCTTTGTTCAGTCCCAGAAGAATAGTTCCAGAGGGTAGTGTTGATTGCAGGTTTGAAGATTGAAGAGTGAAGACAAAATGGAGATGGGGCCACTGCCTTTTATCACCTTCGACTTCCCCCATGCTCTCAAAGTCCTTGCCAAATCAAATGGAGTTGAGTCACCTGGTCAGTCTGGGTGACTGGTTTCCTCCTAGGCCCCCTGTAACTGGCAGTTCCTTTGATGGGCAATTAAAAGGACAGTGGTTTTACAAGACACTCAGTCTGGGATTGCCTTAGAATGAAGTAGCTTGGAACATAGCTGGAACAAACATATCCCTCATTCTATTATAGATTTGACACCTGTACATAAGCCATGAAATCATTCCTAGGAGATTACAACCCTTCCATTGGTACCAAACATGACCTGTCACATATGGATTATTGCAAATGTGAAATGTTAATTTGTAAAATAATTACAAATAGTCCCTTAAACCAAGAGGGAAAAGAAGCCAACACGCTCTATACAATCAGAGTTGGTCTGCAGCACAAATAGGAATATGAACACTAAAACTTACTTTTGCCAGTACAGAAAATGAATACCCTGAAAGAGAAGACCTCTTTGATGGGTGAGTGCCATTGTTACATAGTCATTCTTCAGACTGGAAATGCTATTTAGTTATTCTGCTCTTCAGTTTTGCCCTCCTATGAATTGTGCACAGCATAAGTACACCTTTCAGGCAGCATGCCACACAGTTAACCCTCCTCTTACTGACAAGTTCCAGAGGGGTAGCTATGTCAGTCTAATCCAGTAAAAAAAGCAAGGAGTCTTGTGATACTTTTAAAAAGTAACACATTTATTTATCACAAGAGTGAAATCCCATTTTGGAAACCATTTCCAAGTGTCTAACTAAGTGGGATTTCAGCCACAAAAGCTTTTGTAATTAATACATTTCTGAGGCTTTGAAAGTGCGGCTAGACACCTTGTTTGCTTTACTTTATCTTCTTGCAGTGCTACACTGTGAATTCCTGTAATGTTGTCTGTCCTGCACTGGATACTGTGGTTCCATTAATGCTGTATTTTTAGTTTGGACTCTGTCTTTCCTCTAAGAGTAGGCTTACTCAGTTTTTTGCTGCTAAGTCCTCTCTGCTTTGTTTCTCCAGGAGGGGGTGTGACCCAGACTCCCTGGGATAACCTTCTGAATGTGCCAAAATCAGGGCAAGCTACAAAACCAGGGGCTAAACCCCTAAAACACTGACTGGTAGTATTTAAACCAGTCTCCCAGTCAGTAACAAAATATGCTTCTGATTCCCCACTCTGGTCATCACCAAGCATGAGAAAACAGAAAGAGACCGCTTTATGCACATCAGCTCCTTTGGTCCCCCCTAGCCACTGGGTCTTTTGAAGAAATAGGTTCTTCTGACCCTCAAGGGCCAGCCACATCACCCAGAACAATATAGGCTTGGATTTTATCCAGAATACCACGGTCCCAGCCAATCCTTTAGTAACTACAGCTAAAGATTTAATATGAAAAGAAAACAAACAAGATATGAGAGATGTTAAAGGGTCAAAGTGAATCACATACATACAAATGATTTAGGGTCCATAGAAAGCAAGTCCTTGAAAAATATGTAGTTTGTAGCTTAGTCCAATTGCTCTGGTGTGAAACCAGCAACTGGGTGGATCTCAGTCCTTTGTTCAGTCCTAGTAGAATAGTTCCAGAGGAGGGTGTTCATTGCAGACACACTGAAGACTTGAGGCAAAATGGAGACAGGTCCCCTGCCTTTTATCTCAGAGTCCTTGCCAGATCAAAATGGAGTTGGGCCACATGGTCAGTCTGGGTGACTGGTTGAACAGGTTTCTTCCTGGGCCCACTGCAGCTGGGAGCCCCCCTGATGGGGGCCATCAAGAGGAACAATAGTTTTGCAGACACCCAGTCTGGGATTGCCTTAGGAACAAATCACTTGGAACACATGTAAAATAAACATTTCTAATTTCTAATACCAATATATGTTCATACAATCATTCCTAGCAGATTACAGCCTTTCTATTGATACTAAACATAGCATATCACATATGGATTATTACAAATATGAAATATTAATATGAAAAATAATCATAATCCAGTCCCCTAGACCCAGACAGCATCACAGGGGTATTGGGATTCTGGCAAAAGCTGAGGGCAGGGTTGGGGGAACCCTGCATGAGCCTTCTCTGCCTTGTTTTCAGTTCACTTTGGTGTCTTCTCTTTTGGCTATTGGGGGTGGGGGAAGAAGGCAGGCAGCCTGGCTGGGTCTGCCAGTTTGGTGTGATCCTGCTCACAGCACCACACAGGTAGCCCCAGCCAGCCTGTCTGCTTGCCTCATGAGTTCCCCAACCTCCCCTAAATGAGTTGCATAGACCTAGAAGCTGAGAGAAGGCCAGAGCCTTTTTAAATTTCCTGACTTGTGGCATAACCAGGCCAGCATGGGAAATTGGAGCCCCTGTGTTGTCACCCTTCCTTTGCCAGGGCCTTCCTTAGGGTAGCTTGAGACGGGCAGCCACCCAGGGCCCCACAAGGCCCCCACCACTGCCGGCCCATGCTGGGGACCACGTAAGCCAGCAAAAAGTAGTGGCCAGATTCAGTGCTGCCGGTCACCCCCAAAGCCATGCACACCATTTCGGGCTCTGTGCTGGAGCAGAGAGGAGAGGGCGAGAAGCAGCATGTGGCCCGTACTGCTACCCCTCTGGCTGTGCTACCTCCCTCCCCCTCCCTGCTTCTCTGGCACTGAGCCGAAAGAGGCATGCGTGGCGGGGGGGACTGGCAGTGCTGAACTGGGCCACTGCTTTTTGCCAGCACACCCAGTCCTCAGCATGCAAAGGCCAGTGCAGGGCCTGTCCCTCCCCTGGGACAGTTGGCTGTTCCCCCCATTGCTGGGGAGCATTAGTGTGGGCCCCACAGAGGGTGAGTTGCCCAGGGCCTCCACCCCCCTTGTGATGACCCTATTCTCTCCCCTGTTCCACAATCTATTGTGCCACTCAAAGTGGAGGGCAAGCATTACAGCAAAGTTCAGGGTAGGCATGGGCTCTATTTTAAAAGCTTGAGAACCACAGCAGTAGATGTCTTCAGTGTGGGTCAGCAGGGTGTCATCTCTCAGCTGGGCAACCAGATGCCATCCACTTCTTCAGCGCATGGAGAACCTAAACAAGTTGGCTGGAAGTCCCAGGGATGGTTTGATCCCCCCACTCTTCCTCCCATTCCTGTTTTCTGAGCTCCCTGACTCCTGATATTCAGTAAAAGAAATGTGGAGGAGATAGGGAATGTCATGCCTTACCAGAGAGGAGGAGAATTTTTATGTATTTCTAACAAGGGCTGTGACCTTTTAAGGGAAAGTTGCCAGAACCTTGGTTCATTTGTAGGGAACACTGTAAATGAATGATTGCTTATTTTACAGTTTTAATGCATATGAGTATGAAGGAGCTGTTGTATTGCAGCATGGCATGGAGAGAAACATGCGGTTTCTGTGTGGTGGGGGAGTGGTGTGGGAGCTAAACACTCTGGACCAGAATAATCCATGGTAGTCCACATTGCCAGACTACCCTAGTACCTGGACATCTGCTGACTAGAAACTGAAAACAACATCTATTTTAGTCATCAGCTGGCATGGCACCATGATGCATATTTCCTTTCAGAAACATCACATCTCCGTGTTTCCAAAATTTCCATTTCATGTCAAGCTTCCCCACTTTAAATAGTTCACGTGAATTCCAGTTTCAGGTGGGGCCTATGACAGGGGCAGGGCCTGTTCGGGCATGGGATGGAGCCTGTTGTAGGTGTGACCTATTGGGGGCAGGGCCCATTACAGGGGTGGGGCCTAGTGCAGGTGGATCCTGGAGACCTGTGCCTTGGATCTTTTTGCTATCCAGCAATGCCCCTGGTTCCAACCCACTTGATCAGATGCCACCAGTTTTCTGAGATGGTAGCAGGTAAATCAGTGCTGAGCAAACTTTCCCAGTCACACCCCTATCATGGAGTCACCCGGGAACAGTATTCCACAACCACTTAAGATGCTGCCAGTCAGGACTCTGAGACTTCAGAGTCTGCTCTGTCCAGTGTCCACACCCAGTGCAGCCATCTCCTGATTCTGGCCACTGAAGGTTTGGCACCCCTTTTTTGCCTTAACTCTCCTGTGGGTCTGCTGCATAGAACCCTGGTGTGACCCAGGCTCCTGGGACACCCTTCTGAATATGCCAAAATCAGGGCAGTCTACAAAACCAGGGCCAAACCCCCAAACCACTGATGGGTGGTACTTAAACCAGTCTCCCAGTCAGTAACAAAATATGCTTCTGATTCCCCACTCTGGTCATCACCAAGCATAACAAAATAGAAACAGCCCCCTTTATGCACATCAGCTCCTATGGTTCCCCTTAGCCACTGGGTTTCTTATAGAAATAGGTTCTCCTGACCCCAAAGGGCCAGCCACATCACCCAGAGCAATATAGGCTTGGATCTTACCCAAATTACCATGCTGCCAGCCAATCCTTTAGTAAGTACAACTTAATATAAAAGGAAAACAAACAAAATGTGAGAGATGTTAAAGGGTCAAAGTGAATCACATACATACAAATGATTTAGAGTCCACAGAAAGCAAGTCCTTGATGTATCTGTAGTTTGCAGGTTAGTCCTCTTGTGTGCACCCAACACCTGGGTGGGCCTTAGTCCTTTGTTCAGTCCCGGACAAATAATTCCAGAGGAGACTGTTGATGGCACGTTGCAGACTGAAGACTAAAGACAAAATGGAGATGGGTCCCCTGCCTTTTATCTCAGAGTCCTTGCCAGATCAAAAGGGAGGTGGGCCACCTGGTCAGTCTGGGTAACCAGTCAAATAGGTTTCCTCTTGGGCCCACTGTGAAAGAATGCTGTGTAATAAATCTGTTGCTGTAAGAAAATGCAGGCCTAAGGGATTTCAAACTGGTACCTCTCTGTGCCCGCCTTGTTCCAGACACCAAGCGTCCTTGACACATACCATCCTGCCTTATCATACCGGTCCAAGCTGCCTTAATCTTGTTGTTATTATCTTGTTATGTGAGCTTCTTTTCCCCTCTGACCTTGGTCCTTTTTGTGGAATAATGTTAGCCTGTACCAGTAAGAAAATATTAGATCTTATTACTGTTACCTTATGTATGTGCATATATGTTAATGTTGCTGTTAAGCTATAGAAGTTTCTGTAATACATCATAGGGGCAGAGACTAGTACTTAATTGCTCTCTCCTTGCTGCAGCGATTAATCCTGTAATAAACTGTTAGCTTTTGATTCTGCACTCAAGTTGGGTTCAACTGTTGTTTTTTCCTTTGACACCTCTGTAGCTGGGAGCCCCCTTCTGATGGGCCATGAATATGACAGTAGTTTGCAGATGCCCAGTCTGGGATTGCCTCAGCTCAAACAACTTGGGATTGCCTCAGCTCAAACACACATCAAACAAATAAGATTCCTAATTTCTAATACAAATATGATACCTACATATAAATCATATAATCGCTCCTAGTAGATTACAGTCTTTCTATTGATACCAGACATGGCATATCATATATGGATTGTTGCAAATGTGAAATATGAATATAAAATAATCATAAACAGTCCCCTAGACCCAGACAGCGTCACAGCTGGGAAACTCTGCCACAACCCCAAACGGTTGCTGCACCCTGCCTTACAGTCAGAAGTGATTCACAGCCAGCATGGAAGTCAAAAATGTTTATTAGTTTTCAGGATTACACCTGTCAGAGCTGTCTTCTTGTCTCTCCCCAGTCTTTTATCTCCTTTCTGGGCAAGATGGTCACTCCTCCTAGTCTTTGCCTGCCATGATCTGTTGCAGATGGCTAACCCAGGAGGACAAAGGGATCTGCTGTGCTTATCCTGTAGCTGAGGAAGGCCCATCCACGCTCTAGTGGCCTCTGCAGTGATCACACATCCAGGTCCCATTAGCGATATACATGAGTAACATATGGGGGAAAGTGAGGCAAACAACTCTCAAAAGAGCCCCTAGGTATATCTCCACTTCGTCACAGCCCCCCCCCCCCAACTGTTACCATTAACAGAATTTGTCATGCTGCCATTCCATTAATTGTAATAGGAATTAATCTGTTACATCTGCACATGGAGAGCAACAACTACAGGCCACAGCCTCCATGTTGTTTGGGGCATGGGACAAGAAGGCTATTTTTAAGCAAGGTGGGTGAGTTAACATCTTTTATTGGACGAACTTCTGCTGCCAGCCAGTTGAGGCATGTGTTTAAGCTGCATAGAGGTGCGGACTGAAGACACAGTCCCACTGGCAGGAAACAGTGGGTTATCAGCAGTAACCATCCTTCTTCGAAACAAGCAGCTCACATGCATTCAGTTAAAGGTGTCCATGTGCCAGAGCACATGGTGGGCCAGAAAGCTTTTGCCCTAGCCTGTCAGAGCAGGGTCAGTGGCCGACGCCCCCTCTGTGCTGTGTGCGTGGCTATTTATATGACACTGACCCTGACCCTCCTCAGTACCTTCTTTTTGCCAACTCTGAGTAGTGGGGACAGAGGGCAGGATTTGAATGTATGTGAGCAGCCCCTCTCAAAGAAGGACAGTTACTACAGGTAACCCACTATTCTTCTTCAAGCTCTGCTCATGTTATTCAGTTACAGGAGACTGCTAGCTGCACCCAGGATGGTGGCCAGAGTTATAGCTTAACCACTCTGAGCACAGCTCTGCCCATCGCTTCATTACCTCCTGCCTGTTGGACGATTGCATAGTGTGTCATGAAGGTGTGTACTGACGACGACATTGCTGCTCTGCAGATCTCCCGGTTTTGGGACCTGCACAAGGAAGGCCGTTGACAATGCCTGTACTCTCATTGAATGTGACCTGATCCTCCCAGGGAGGGGTGTATTTGACCTTTGGTAGCAGTCTTGGATAGCAGTTCGCTATCCAAGCTGAAACACATTGAATTGTAACTGGCTGATGTCTTTTACGTTCCACAACTATGACAAATAGTTACGATGTCTTGGGGAATGGGTGTGTACATTCTGTATAGATCAGGAGGGCTCTCCTGATGTCTAATGTGTGCCATTTGCCCTGGGTCTCCATAACCTGAGGATTTGGGAAGAACACCAGGAGATAGATGTCCTGGATTAGGTGGAAAGAAGAGGCCACCTTGGGGAGAAAAGCTGGGTGTGGACAAAGAAGCACCTTCTGCAGAAAAAAACCTTGTGTATGGAGGTTCGGAGGAGGGGACCTTCAGCTCCAATAACCATCTAGCTGAGGTTACGGCTACCAGAAAGGCCACCTCCCAGGATAGGATCAATGGAGCACAAGAGTCTAAGGGTTTGTAAGGTGGTTCTGTTAAGGCACGAAGTCCCACTATGGGATAGGATCTCTAGGTTCGGGTAGATCCTCTGAGCACCTTTCCGTAACCTGGGGGGCAGTAGGGTGGGAGAACACCAGAACCCCTTCCACCTTTTCATGGAAAGCCAAGATTGTGGTCAAGTGTACCCTGAGAGAGGAAGTCAAAAGGCCCAAATCTCTAAGGCCTATGGAGGTACTCAAGTACAAATGGGATTGGGGCTGACTCCAGAGTTATCCCTCTACCCCGGGACCAGACGAAGAACTGCTTCCATTTGTAGGCGTAAGTCGCCCTGGTGGAGGGTCTTTTGCTACTGATCAGTACCCTCCTAACCCTCTCTGAGCAATGTCTCTCAGTCTTGCTTAGCCACTCAGCCTCCAAACTGTCAGGTGTAGCACCTGGGGCTTTGGGTGCCATAGGCGGCCTGCGTCTTGTGTTAGCAGATCCACCTTGTGTTGGAGGTGAAGGGGAGTGGCTATGGATAAATCCCAGACTGTTGAGTACCAGGGCTGTCTGGGCCAGGCTGGAGCTACCAGTATTATCTTTGCTCTGTCCTTCCATATTTTCAGGAGGACCCTGTGGATCAGAGGGATTAGGGGAAAAGCATACATTAGCAGGCCCCCCCCACGGGATAAGGGACGCATACAAAATCACGCACTTTTCCCATCCCGTGAGTGAACAGAACTGGGGACACTGCCAGTTCTGGTGTGTTGTAAAGAGGTCCGTATGTTGCGCCCACAGCCTGAATATGTAACTCACTGTTTCTGGATGCAGGGACCACTCTTGGTGAGAGAGAAATTCTCTGCTCAGTGAATCCACTATGTCATTGCTTGCCCCTGGCAGGCAAGCCACAAAGGAGGTGAAACTGTGTTTCAGGGTGAGTTCCCAGAGGTTGAGAGACTCCCTGCAAAGGGCATGGGGGCAGCCCCTCTCTTGTCAGTTTGTATAGAACATGGCGGCTGTGTTGTCTATGAGAACCTGGACTGTCTTCCCTTTCACCATGTCCAGAAAACCCAGCATGCTAGACAAAGTGCCCTGAGTTCTTTTATATTGATGTGTAGGGAGCTGTCCTTTGGTAGCCAGGTACCTTGCGTTGATAAACTCCCCCTGAGATATGGGCCCCCCAACACTTGTGTGAGGTGTCGGTGATCAGCGTCACTGACGGATTGGAGGTTTTGAAGGGGATCCCCCCAAGAACAAAATGGGGGTCCCACCAGATCTCCAGTGTTGTCAGGACCTTGGGCGGGATGGAAAGCACCTTGTTTAGAGGGTGCTGGTGAGGGTGAAAGACCATGGCTAGCCAGAGTTGGAAGGGTCTCATTGAACTGTGCTCCATTCTTATCAGAGACATGGAGGCTGCTAGAGGGAGCAGGAGCTGAAAACAGCATAAGGCTCTAGTGACTGGAGCACCGTGGAGTTCCAAAATGATGGTGCAAATGGACTGAAAGCTTGATGGGGGCAGGGATGCCTTTCCTTTTATTGAGTCCAGAAGGGCCCTTATAAGCTATTCTTCTCAGGGTGAGCTTGGATATTTCTAAGTTTATGCAGAGACCCAACCTTTCGCATAGGCATTTGGTGAGCTTTACACCATGCTGCACCTGGTGTTTGGACTTTCTCTTTATTAGCCAGTCATCGAGCTAGGGGTATAACCTTTCACTTCATTTTCTTAGGTGAGCTGCTATGGCCACCATGCACTTTGTGAACAGCCTCGGTGCCAGGGATAGACCAAACAGAAGTGAGGTGAATTGGAAGTTTTCCTCCCCCATTACGAAGAAGAGGAATCTTCTGTGCTCACATCTTATTGCTATGTGAACATAAGCATCCTTGAGATAGAGAGCTGCAAACCAGACTCTGGGTTCTAAGGCTGGGATAATTTGTGAGAGGGAAACCATACAGAACTTTATTTTCTTTAAATGACTGTTTAAGGCTCTGAGGTCCATGAGTGGTGTCAGGTCCCCATTTGGCTTGGGAACTACAAAAAAAATAGGATTAGAACCCTTTTCCCCATTCTTTTTTGAGCAATCTTTCTATTACCCCTAGAGATAGCAGTTTTATGCATTCCCTGCGCAGCAGTAGGTCATGAGATGGGTCCCCAAATCTTGAGTGAGGGAGTAGTTTCCTGTCCTGGAGGAGCTGTACCTCTCACATCAAAGAGGGGGTTGAAGTCTTCTCTGATGACCTCTTTTCCAGGTTTAAGTTTGCCACCATATGGTGTAGGAGGTCTTGGTGGGCACGGGGGACATCCTTATAAATCAGGGACCTAGGGTATGTGGCCTTGGCTGGGAAGAAGGACAAAAGGACCCTTGAGCTACTCCACCGAGGTCTGTCAGTGCTGGAGTTGAACTCTTCCTCAGAGACCCCAGGGGAGTGAGAGGATCTAGAGGAAGGAGGTCTATAAGAGCCCAGTATTCTCGGCATGTCCTGTGAGGCCCAGTCTATCCATTGGCTACACCATTCTCTGAACAAATCCAGTGCTGATTCTCTGTGCATTGGGGAATGGTCTCTCCTGCAATGCCGATTTATGCTGCACTGGCTATGCAAACAGCTGTCACCCCTAGTCGGCTTCGGGGAGGCAAAATGGGCTGAGGTTGGTGCTGAGGTGGTCAGCACTGAGGATCCAGTACGGGGGGGCCCCACGCCACAGTGGTGTTGGCGATTGCCTGTGGCGACACTTTTCTGCCAGCTTCATGGGTGCTGGGGTTGGTGCTAGAGACAAAGGGGAGTGTCAGTGCTGTTGTTCAGTGCTGGGAGCATCAGAAAAGGCAGACCTGGACCTCCCATATCTGGAGCCTTGGGAGCGAGGCATGGAACGCTTTCAAGACGTCTCTGGAGAGAAGGTCAGATACTTCCCTTGCTCCTCATGTTCAGGCTTGGAATGTCCTGGGGATGACTCTGGTGCCAGAGTAGCCCTTAGGGGAATGTATGGGCTTTTGCTCCATCTCTGTGTCGGTGGTGGACCATGCTCCTAGGCTGCCCACACCTTTGGTAGGAAGGCAGGCTTGCCCCTAGGTTTGGTGGACTTGCGAGGCATGGGGGTTGGCAGTTGGAGGAGTGCCTTCACTGCCTCAAAGGCCTGCAGCGTTGATGGCACAGATAATGGCTCCAGACCATGACCATTAATGACTCCCTTGGAGAGGAGGTGTGGATGGGGACCTGGAACGGTGCCGGCACATCGGTGCCGAGTCCAAGACTGAGTGCAGTTTCTTTGGTTTCACTGGGGAGCGGCTCCAAGGAGGCTCCGGTGCCAACTTGGATAGGCTGCAGTGCCTGCTCTATGACCATAACATGCAGCCTTTGCTCTCTGTCCTTCTGAGTCCTTTGTTTGAAGGACTGAGAGATAGAGCATTTATCACCCCAGTGGGACTCACCCAGGCATTTTAGGCACTTCTTGTGGGTGTCACCCATTGCGGAGGCCTGGCCGCAGCTGGTGCAGATTTTGAAGCCAGGCATGATAAATGGCAGACTGCAGCAATGTCCAAGCTCCGGGCATTGAGCAGACTCAATGGAAACACTGGATCATGAAGCGATGATGTCTTCAAAGAGATCTAATCTGAATGGCTGGTTCATAAACAGATGGTATAGACAGGCGCTTGCACAACTGCAAGTGGGCTGTTCTGGTTCCGTCATTGAGAGGGTGGAAAGAAGGAATTGGGGGGAGGTCAGGGTCAAGGTCATGTTTATAGCCATGCACACAGCCAGTGGTGGGGTTCACCCATGACCCTGTTCTGACAGCCTAGGGCAGAAGCTTTACAGCCAACCATGTGCTGTGGCATGTAGACACACCTGTAACTGAATGTGTGTGATCAGCACTCGAAGAAGAAGGGCTCATGTCCACCCATTCCACAAATGACTGGTCATCATTTGTTAATGCCATGGGTCATTAAGGATATTTTTAATTTTAAAGGTATATAATATATAGAGTTAAGTAAGTAGTAATATTTAAGTGATTTAAAGTATAGTACCACAGAAGAGTGGCATTCTAATTGTCATTTGATGCTACACTCACCGTGATAAGTAGGAACTAATTTCTGAGGTAAAATATTTTCAGTTCCTGAATCTCTTTGTATTAATGTAAGAATTAATGAACGTTAACATTTGTTTTTGAATAATTTGTTGCTTTAAGTGTGTTCTTGATCAGTGGGTTGTAACCGTATTTTCTGCAGTTTAAGTACCATTTGGACAAGTGGGCCACATTGAGTTTATCCTAGTAAAATGGCAGTGGTTTTCCATTAAGCGCACAAAACTGCCTAAGAGCTGAATGATTTTAAGTTCTGGGATAACAGCTGGGGTTCTCCATGGCCAGGGCTGGCTCTATGGTGACACAAGAGACAGGCATGGCTTCAGGTGACAATTCTTAAGGGCGCCTAGCCCCCCTGAATATCAGGCTGGCTCCTGCCCCTTCAGCTCTTTCCTAGCAGCTCAGGCACTGTTAGTCAAACTGCAGCTTAAGTCATATAGGCAGAGTGCACTTTAAATCCCTCTGCAGGCAGATGCTGGAGATTTATGCACTTTGGAAAACCGTTTTCAACCTCCATGAATGAGATGGGGGGGCAAATCAAAATTCGGCTTGGGGCACCACAATCCCTTGAGCCAGCCCTGTCTATTGCCCACTTCTAAGCAATCCCTAGCAGGAGCATTGCTGCCCTGGGGAAAGACCAGGGGCACAGGAACAGGCTACACCTCCTGAACCCAGGCCCCACCCCTGGCCCCGATTCTCTGCTTTGGCCCAATCCAGACAGGGCTGGGAGTGGCAGGCACCGCCACAAGTGGCTCAGCCAGGGACATGGCCCAGAGAGGCAGGAGCTGCCGTGGGCGGACCAGTCCCGGCAATTCTGGCCGGGAGTGGCAGGGGCTGCCAGGCACTCAGGGCATTGACCCTGGGACTCAGGACATGTGCCCCGTGTGTGCCAGGTGCTAGCGATGCCCCTGATCACTAGGAACATCTGCTGGGGATCCAGTCTCTTGTGGCTGCACTAGTGGAAATCTCTGAGCTCCTCCTCCAGTGCCTGGTGCCCGCCAGGAAAGGAAGAGAGACTCAGAGAGGCAAGAGGAAACTGACACACAGCCTCGTTACTGACACCAATGGATCGACAGCCAATCTGCACCCTCTTGGGACCCAGCCCCATTTGAGGTTAGGTCAGAAAGAACCATAATATGATCTTGGATCCTCATATCCTTCAAGGAACATGGTGAGAAAATTTCACTGAGAGAGAGAATGCAGCTGGGGCTTGTTCACTGTTCAGGGCTTGAGGGAGGGGAGAAAGGGCTTCACTAAACAGAAAACTTGATGGGCAGCAAGAAAATCTTTCAAAACCCTTCCCCGCTGTGGAGAGAAGGGGCTGTGTTTGATCTTTGACTCCAGGTCCCAGCTGAGGTGCAACAGAAAGGTGAGGGTTCCTATTAGGGTTGGGAGCCAGGAATGACATATCATAGACAGGGACTTGTGGGGGATGCTACTGAGTGAGACAAGACAGCAGACGTGGCTTTTTGGGTGAGCGAAGCAGGCGGTCGCCTAGGGCCCCCAACAGTAAGGGGGGCCCCGTAGCAGCCACCTGCTTCACCTACCCCTGCTCCCATAGAGGAGCAGGGGGGCATGGGACCACCAGGACTGCAAGCTCCGCTGCCAGCCTGGCCTCCCCACAGTGAGCAGCGGGCAGCCAGACCAGCCTACCTCCGGCCAGCCGTGCTTCCCCAGGGGGCGGAGAGGGCCAGTGCTGAGCTGCAGAGTGCAGGGGTGGGGCCCTGGAGTGGTCCGCTCTGAAGAGTTTGGGCCGCTTCGTCCCCAGGCCCCACCCCCAGGCCTGAATAGGCCTGATCCAGGGCCTGGGGGGAGGGCTGGGGGGCAAAGCTGCCCAAACTCTTTGCAGCGGGCTGCTCCAGGGCCCCGTCCCACACACCACAGCTTAGCGCTAGCCCTCTTTGCTTCCTGGGGAAGCGTGGCTGGCTGGCTGCTCTGCACTTGCTGCAGGGAGGCCGGGTGGCAGGCGTGTGCAGCAGCTTCTGCCCTGATGGTCCATGCCCCCCCTTCCCCACCCTTCCCTGTGGGATTTGGAAGGGGGGACGGTTAGGACAGCAATGGGGGCCTACAGGGAGCCCCATAAATGGCCTCTGCCTAGGGTCCCCAATTGCCAAAGGCCACCTCTGTGGGACAGAGCTGGGGGGCTCTTGCTGGCTGTGCTGAGATCCCAGCTTCTTCCTTTACTCCTGTCTGAGAGACAGGGTTGCTCATTCCTCACCTCTGTGGGAGGTTCCAGGGATTTCCATTTCCTTGGCATCCTGGAGATCTGGGACCTTCACTCTGCCCTTGCTCCATTCGCAGGCAAGGTTGGGGATGAGGAGTCCTGCTTGTGGGGAAAGAAACAAGAGAGCTTGTGCTTGGTGAAATCTCCCACAAGGACTTGGTGCAGAAAACCCCAACCCTGCTCTCTGGTTGGGAAACCCTAGATCAGAGTTGAGGGGGAATGCCAGCAGGGAGGCTGCTGGTAGATGGTCTGTGTGCTCACTGAAGGAGTTTCCATGAGGCCCCCGGATTGTTTCTGTTCTGTGCCTGTGCAGTGCACAGCACAGCTATGTCCTGGTCCATGACTGATGTTCCTAGGTACTCCTGTAATACAACTAATAAATAATTTGCAGTTACCAGCACAGCTGTGTTCTGGTCCATGACTGGGGCTACATTACAGATACTGACAGATTGTGATCAAATCAACCTGAATACCATTAACCATTATGCCCTGCACCCACCACTGAGATTATGCTAATACTTGTGCCCTTTGTACTCATGCAAATACTAAACCCATGCAGATCAGTTCCTCATTCTTGAAACCACCAGCCTAAAAAATCAAGTGAAATGCTTACGAAGCCAGTTAAAACAGGCACATTTTTATTGATCAAAATATGGAAAGTAACCACATCTCAGCTACTTGGCACAACTTTGAAAAGCTTCTCAATTTCCTTGGCTGTTGGGGGCAAGCAAAGCAGTAGGGTCAGGTCTTCATTCTGTTGTTATCCCTCCCATTATGCGGCTCCAGGTCAGAAGGCACTGGCGGACGCACCACTTCATGCTACCGTAGGCTTCTCAAATATTCTGTAGATAAGGGAAAGAGAGTGAGACACAGGCAGCTGCATAAAGGTATGAGGCTCAGGGTTCCTGTTATACTACTTGATTTGGTGGTTCTCTGATGTTTCATTTTCAGTCTGCCAGAGTTCAGCAAATTACGGCTGGCTTGTTGGAGCCTTTCATATGGCCATCCAGCTAGGCCATGCTAGACTGTAGTGGCTCCCACACTACTCCCACCACTTGGGCCCAGTGGTACCTGGCAGGAGTGTAGCAATTGTTCCTTCCACTCTTGAGGCCCTGCCCCTTCCCCACCGCTTTCCCACTGCGTACAGCAGCAGCGTCCTGGCCGGCCTGGAATGTGGCCACTACACACTGCCCTCTCCCACCATGTGGGCCCAGTTGTGCCATGCCTAGAGCATGGCAGTCCCTCCCTGCTCCTGGCTTTGTCCCTTTCCAGTCTGCCTAGATGCCGATGTGACCCCTGCCCAAATAGTTTCCCCATCCTTAGGGCCAAGGGTTCCCATCTAATTGTGGGTCTCCATCTCTTGACCTAGTCAGAACATGTCACTGTTCAATAGCATTTGCCATCAGCAGACTTCAAAGTGCTTTAAAAGGCGGTCACCATCATTCTCCCCAGTCTTAAGAGGTGAGGACTAAAAGAGCTCATCAATGTGATTTTCTTAGGCCAATGGCAGAGCTGCAAATAGAGCCTGGCTCACCAAAGCCCTCGTCCACAGACTGATCCATTAGGCCAAACTAGCCAATTGTATTGCCAGTCCCTAGACAGCAGCTGTCTATTTATCTCTCTGCTCTCCGGAAGCCAGGTCTTGTTACGAGACATGGGTTGTGACAGAATAGAGAATTTTAGGCAGTATTTTTATGAACCCTTTGCATGCCTCAGTTTCCCCTATCTGCTACATTGTTACCCACTGGGACTGTTTGCTCTTGGTGCAAGACAAGACCCAGGTATGAATGCTGCCTTCCTCTTTGGGGCCTTAGACCCATAACAATGGACCATCAGAGAAAAAAAATCAGAGCCAGGGCCTGGGACACTGAAGTGTGGCTTCCCACAAGCAGAGATATATGGATGTCCTCCCATCTCCCCAGCTCAGGAGTAGAAGACTGGGAGGGTGTGGAGTGGAAGTTAAGTGGGGGTTGCCAAAAGTAGTCTGGGGAACAGCCAGAAGTTTGACAAAGGAGATAGATGTAGGGCCAAACACAGCTTGAACAATGTGGTTTAAAATTGCTTGGTTGAACTCTGGCTATCCAGAAGAGCCTCTTTTTTAACCTTCACTTTTCTATGTTAATCAGGGATTTTCTAGGACATCCTCCACCCATCTAATAAACCTGACTGTAACACTGCAGGCTGAATAAGTGTCACTGCAGCTGCTGGAGGAAATACACTGCTCTCTAAGATGGTACAAATCTCTCAGTGGGACTTGCTTAACGGAGCTCATGGGTTAAAGCAGGTATTCTGAACACTAAGAGGGCCAGTCTAAGGAGGCGGTGAAGCTACATGGCTCATTCTGGAGGAAGAGTAAGACCTTTCAGGGATCTGGCTCATCAGAGTCCTTCCAGGGATGGGGCAAGCATACTGATCCCGTGGATCATGGATACAGGGATAAGTTTTTAAAGCATGTAACAACAGTGTAAAACTTCTGATACAATGGGATTCCTAAATAGCTCTGGTATTATCAGTCATCCAGCCACTCATCTGTCTCCCTACACATCTATCCTTCTATCCCTGTACATGGCCATCCATCCATCTATTCCTACTCACACCCCTCTATCTAGATAGCCCTGTTGGAGTGACACATGCATTGGGTATGTCTACAGATGTCTCTGCACAACATATTACACATGACTTGTTCAAAGATAAAATGTCCGCTACTGTGACTACAAGCCATTCCCACAAAATCCCAGCACCCCCACTGTAAATCCTCAGTGATACCCCTGAAGTCAATGGACTCAGGGCTGGATTCTGATCTCATTTGTAAAATGAAATCCAGTGCAACATGAAGCTATCTACAATCCAGTTTCAGTCAGTATGGGGACAGGAAATGTAACTGTGCTGTGCATTCCCACAGCTCTGGGCACTGGACAACTAGCAAACGGGGTTAGTAGCATCCAAACAGCCACCACCTGCTGACTGTGAAAAGCTGGGCTGACTGGCAACAACATCCCTGAGATCAGTAGTTTCAGGGTCAATGAACTAAGCATGGCAGGGGTGCCAGTGGCTGGCCCTGGCACTGAGCTGAGTCTAAGGTTACCATATTTCAGGTTCCCAAAAAGTGGATGCTAGTGGAAAGGGGGTGAAAGCTGGAAGGGAGTTACTGTTGGGGATACCTGTGGCAAGGGCACTCACTGAAAGTGGGAGGCAGTTTCACTGCCTCTCACAGTGGCAGGGCAGCCATCAGTCAGTGCCACCCTCTGGGTTCCCTTCCCCAGGGCCTGAATGAGCAGGATGCAGCAGTTGTGGCTCCAAGGGAATGGAGCCCTGAAATGTAGCGGAGAGACCAATCAAGAAGAGGGCCAATTGTGGATCTTTCTGAGCTGCAGCCTGCAAAAATCTTGCATATTGCCTGGTATGTGAAAAATTCATGGGGTTAGAAGACAGATGGATCCTCAGAAAAAAGGCAATGTCCAAGGAAACCCGGACTTACACTGACCCTACCTGAGTCTCCACCACTGAATGATCTCGGCATGCCTTGCCTGAGCATGGGGACAGCTACCTACTTGGAGACTACAGGGAGCTGACTCAGAAAGAAACTGGAGCACACTCAACACTGCCAGTGGCCCTGCAGGAACGCCTGCATCCTGGCCTGTCACCCCCACACCACCCAGCTCCTGCGGTGCTGGGATCCTTCCTCTCACCAAGAGAGAACCCAGTCTTTGGCCAGGTTCCCCTCAGACAAACTCAGACTGCCTCAGCAGCAGGGAGCTGCATGGACAGCCAGCCTTTCAGAGCAGTTAATGCAAGGTCATTTGGGGGACTCTCCACAAATCATATAGCACACTAGCAAGTGGGCCTTGAACCTCATCTAAAACTGCATGGGTAACTGGCCTGTCTCTGATGTGGCTGGACAAATGTCAATGCACCCATCACTTTGCCCTGGGTGCTGCTGCTCAGTGCTGGGGTCTGCTGGGAGCCACCTGTAGCTGCAGGACAGAAGAAGGGGAGAAGTTCATCTAGCTGCTCCCCAACAAGGACAGGAATTTGGGAGCTAGTGTAATGGGGTTTGGGTTGACCCATAGGAGAGTCAGGGGATGTTACAATGAAGAATCAGTGATGGGAAAGAGGAACAGAAAAATCCTCTCCTATGGGAAGGAGCGTGTTTGCTTCCTTGTTAAACTGATGAAGCAAGGAATAGCATTCCTTGGATCCTGGACTCCTCCTTTCTCAGGGTGTGAATGAGCAACCCCACAACTATCTATTTATCTCCCATACCCACCCCTCTATGCCTGTCCCTCCCTTTCCACCACTCTTTCACTCTTTTCCTTTCTCCATATAAAGAGAGCTGTCCTTTTGTGTCTTTCTCTCCCACTCCCCAGTAATGTTGTCTCTGGTGTGCCCAACGTGGAGCAGGTGGGAAATTTCTGTACTTTTTTTTTTTTTCTAAAAAAACCCTGTTTCCCCATTCACAGTGCAGCAGTTCTGCCGGTATGTGGTGGGGTCATTTCATTTCCCATTTGGCAAAAAGTAAGAGAGGGGGGTTGAGCTGCTAGAAGTATATCCCAACTCCCTCTGATGAGCTAGGTTGGGGAATCAGGTGTCTGAGTCCCCTGGGCTTTGTGACTGCCAGTGGCAGGGTTGCCTAAGAAGGGACCGCGCAATTCTGCCCTTGTGTCAGGCTGGACTCTGCACTGCTCGTCCCATCCCTGGGGGTGGCCGCTCTGACCCCCACATCTGGGGTAAGGCCAACTGCCATGGAAAGAGGAGGGAGGAGGGACTCTGCGCAGCTACACAATGAGTGTGCGGCATGTGGTTTCCCATCCTGGCCCTGCACATGGTCAACCAATGGGGTGAGTGCGGGGGTTTAGTTTTAATCCGTGCAGCTACTTGTGCATCTGATCAATTTCCAAAGGGATAACGGTGTTAGTCTAGTATAGCAAAAAACCCCAAGGAATTGTGTGGCACTTTAAGACTAAGAGATTTATTTTTCGCATGAGCTTTTGTGGGAGAAAATCCTGCTTTGTCAGATGCTTCTCAAATGAGTGAACTTACAGAAAGGAATGAAAATAAATGCAAGGAGGTGTAAAACACAGGATCAGATCATACAGTAACCACAAATCAGAGCAGTTGTTAGGTTCATCCCCTTTGGAAATTGTGGCTCTGAGCCTTAGACCTCCTCCTCTCCCCGCTCCGGAGCCAAGCCTGCATTCTGATTGGCTAGCGAAGGGATGGCCAATCAGAATGCAAGCCTCTGCGCCGAGTCTAGGATTGGCTGAAGTTGATGATGAGCCGAACCTGAGCCCAACGCATAGTGTCCTAGCAACCTCAAACGACTGTACCCTGCACGTGACGCGGGCCAGCGCGCGCGCGCATCATCACTACGCGCCTGCTATTGGCTGCCTGACAGGCACGTGCTGCTGAGCTTGCACAGGCTGGCCTGGGCCTGGCTCTGCCTTTCTCCCCCCGCCCCGCCCCCCTCTACTAAGAGGCCGCGCTTGGTTTTGGCGGGTTCCCTTGAGTTCAGGGCGGGGCACTTCCTCTCTGCCTGTGTCAACCTGGCATCACTGCGCGTGCGCCGGGTGGATCAATGGGGCTGGCCCCTGACCCTGGCCCTGGCCCTACTCCCCCCGCCCCAGTGTCTGGGCTCTGGCCGGGGGCAGGGCCCTAGGGGAGAGGCCCCAATCCGCTACTGTCTGTCAAGGAGCCAGCTGCATCACTTATTGCTCGGCTTGACAGGCTGCTAATGCAGACATTTCCTGTGCAAGTGAGACCCTCCTGACTCACCCACTCCTGTGGCCTTGGACAGCCTGACTGCCAGGTTCTTCTTGTCAATGGCCTCCAGCACCTTCATGGCCATTTCCACCGCATACTCCTCCTTATAGTAGTTGACGAGTAGCCGAGTGATTTCTAAAGCATCTGCTTCTTCTAGCTCGCTCCATTTGATGCGGTTATAACCTTCCTCGGGCTGGAAATTGTTCAGTTTGTCTTTAAACACCCTCAAGTCCGACCTGCCCAGCTCCCTCAGAGTGTCGTACAGATGGTCCCTCCGTGTCTGCTCCATGCTCTAGGCTCCCAGGCGATTATAGGAAGTGAGAGAATGTCACAAGTGCAACCCACAGTGAAAGGAAGACAACAATTTAGCCACACCAGTTGAGCCCCACCCTCTTCTCTTCAGTAATTTTAATGTGGGCTGAGTTCAGCAGGAGCATTCATGTTTTTCTTGGCACGGCTAGAACTAGCTATCTTGGTGCTCCAGGGCAAACAGCCTAATCACACCCTCCTCCCAACCCAGCTCAGGCCCAGTTTAGCCCCAGCCACCTACTGCAGATCCAGGCCCAGTCACCTACCCAGCTGGATCAGACCCCAAGCTGGGTCAGGGAGAGACCACATTTCGGGCTGTGTTTTGGCCGCAAAGCTGGTAGCTCTGCAGAGGGAATGTGATGCTCTCTACAGCTTGGTCTCACACTGAAACTGGGAGCTGTATGCAATGTTCCCCCTAATTTTTCATCGTCTGTGTGCGCAAAAAATTTCTTTTGTGCAAATTTTCAGAACCAGTATCCAAATTTGTGCGCACTCCAGTGAGTGTGTTCAAACTTGTGAGCACAACAAAGCATATCATGCAAATAATATCTAAATTTTATTTTGATATGGTCATGGAAATGATTTTATAAGTTACAAAACTTTATTTGAAACATGCTATTTTAAACTGCCTTCTTAAAGTAGCACAAAAATATTAGCATTATTGAATTTTTTTGTGCATGCTTTATTTTGTTGTGTGCACGGGCTTCACAACCTGTGTGCGCGCGCACACGCGCACAGATTAGAGGGAACATAGGCTGTATGGGAGGTGTGTGACCCCCAGCACACAGCTGGGAGGGGGAGTGCAGCTGCTCCCCCGCTCTCGCCTCTGCCGTCCAGCCCTAGTACAGAGCCAGGAACTGGGCAGGAGGAGCGCACACCCCACTGCCAAGTCCCACTGTGGAATCAGGCAACCGGAGTGTGACTGCTGTCACCAGCTACTGTCACAGAGCTGGGATCCACATGGGGAGTGTGAGCGCCTGACAGCCCAGCTGCTTCCCTGCCATGCTCCCTTCTCCAACCCACTCGACAAGCCATCTCCCATGGCCCCTCACCAGTCCCTTCCCTAACCCAGCCAGTGGCTCCCCGGCAGGCCCCAGACCTCCTCTGACACCACCCTGAGCCTTTTCCCCATCCCTCACCTCCCCAAGGAGTTCCTTGCCCCCCTCATCTGGCTGTTGGTCTTGGGAACTTCTGCCTGTGCTCAGAGGTTGCTCCTGCCCTGAACATGCAGAGGGCAGGAGATTTAAAAACACTCAGCTGGCACAACTGCCTCCTGGCTGGAAGACTCTCTTCTGAACTTTACCGAGTTCACCCCACCCTGTTACGGCCCTGCCTCTTGCTCTGTTTCCCAACTCTTGTGGCTGCCTTATGGGGTCAGGAGTGATGTTGCTAGTGGGCTTCAGGGGTTTACAATTTATTCCTCTTGCTTTGTGTTATGCCTTGACTGTGAAGTGGGGAGGAGTTCAGGTGGTGGGGAAAATAGGCAAGAGGAGAGGCAAGAGCAGTGCACACGCATGCACACGTCAAACACAGACACAGTTACACACAGAAACAGTAACATCACAAGCATACATATGATACACACCAGACAGACACTTGTTGTGAGACACACCACGCACACAGTTATGTGCAGGTGCCCACTCTCCAGAGACACTTACATACACAGACATACAGCTCTACACAGAAGCATGTACAGTGACACCACAAACATACCATGCTCACAGACATACATCCAGACACATGCTACATGCTGGCAGATACATATGATACCCAGACACTTTCCACACGCACACATGCACAGACATACCCAAATACTGACAGATACACACTGTCTGACACTCCCTTTCTCCCTCACCCTCCTGCTTACAGCTCAGAGAAACTGATATATTCCATTCCTCCAGCAAAAGGACATGGGATGGGTCAATACAAATGTTGATGCCACTCTTAGTCACATATGCAAAAGTCTTAGTTTATGTCAAGAAGAAATTTTTCTGTTTTCCTCTAGCTAGCTAACATGTACCTGCCAACTATTGACCTGGGTAACACTCTGTTTGCCTACATGATACCCACCAAAGAAATCAAGCCCAAGTTGGAAACTGTACATTTTATAAATTAGATATGCTGCCTGTTTTAGGCCTGGGAAGCAAATGGTATTAAATGTAATGTATGGACCATGACCACTACATTTAGAAAATTTCCAGAGGGGTAGCTGTGTTAGTCTGTGTGCAGCAAAAACAATGAGAATCCTGTGGCACCTCAAAGACTAACAGATTTCTTCGGGCATAGGCTTTTGTGGGCTCCAACTCACTTTTGTCAGATGCATGAAGTGGAAATTGTAGTTGAGAGGTAAGTATACACATGGCAGTACAGAGATGTGTGTGTGCATATATATACTTCTCAACTGTAGCTTTCACTTCGTTCATTTGATGAAGTGGGTTGGAGCCCATGAAAGCTTACACCCAAAGAAATTTGTTAGTCTTTAAGGTATTATGGAATTCTTGTGTCTTGTTAGTACATTCAGAGGAACAAGAAAGGAATATTGACAAGTGTATGTAGTTAAACGTCAGTCAAATGTTGACCAGACCCTTTGACCCCTAATATCCCCATCCACTTGTCACCCCACTGCTTGTAAACCCCACCGCCCTATAGGACATTACTTCCAGGGACAGGTGTCACTGGATGCAGATTTATGCATTAGGGGTTATGATCTATACTGTTTTTTTCCATTCACTTATACACTACAATTGTATGTTTTTATGCCAATCATGACATGCAAGGTTTCTTTATGGATGCTTGTAACCTGTTCTGAATTATTACTATGCTATATGTTTCTTGCAATCTCATGCATATGCAAAAAGGTGAAACATGTTTTCCTTGTCTTAGGGGTGGTAGGCAGACAAAGCTTTCTCCCAGCAGCAAGCAAGTATGTACCTGGAGGAGGCATCAAAGATATGCTAATTGAGTTCTCTGTCTCAGACAAGACAAAGTGATCACCTCTGCCCAGAAAGTGAGTCCCTGAACTTAGCAGGCTGGGTCACACAGTACTTCTCTGCTGCTACCCTTATGTGCCCCTGGACTCAGTCAGGCTCTGTCAGAACAGCACTTTTCAGCTGTCACCCTTATATTCCCCTTGATCAATTAGGCTGATATACCCATCAATGAGCAAACTTTACAGGGTTGTGGGCCTCACAGGGATCTTTGGCTAGATAATAGAAGTGTTGCTGCAAAACGATATAAGGAAACTAAGAACACAGAGGAGAGGGAATGATGTTTTAAAAGGGTCTAGCAACTGGCTTGATTGCAAAAGGCATTTTATTGCTAAGTACCTAAAACTTGCAGTAATAGTAGTAATCCCAAAAGGAGAGAAAAATACCCCCAAACCGAAATAGTTACAGATTTAATAAACCTACAAGGAAAGAAAAATACCCTGCTACAATATTACCTAGATTCTATTGTGTCAGGCCTAGAGACAGAGAGAGTGAGTCATAGTTGAAGAAAGAGAGAAAGAGGGAGAGAAAGAGAGTTGGATGGGCTCCCACCAGGAGCCATAACTACAGCAAAGCAAAAGGGGCTTTGGCTGGGTCACATCAGAGGGGCTCATTAGAGCCACTCCATTAAAAATCACACTTCCTGGAACCAGCCCCAAGTGCCGTGAGTGCAGTCAGTCGGCCAGTGGGGGAAGACACCTGACTTGTGAAGCCAGGGTACTGGAGGCCGATCTGACTGCCCGCTGCCAGGATGGATCGGGGCCCATTTGGAGGGGGTGCCTTTGGGGCTGCTTGACCCGGGCACCAGATACTCTGCTTATGGCCCTGCTGGTTATTACACTAAGAGGAAGGGTGACTAAGACACAGTGAGCTCAATGACCATTTCCTGTGTTATAAGATTTGTAATGAGACCACAACCTTGTGAGCATAAGTGACGCCATCTTAGCACTATTCCTTTAACATTATTCCAACCTCTAGCCTGACTAACAAGAATACAGGGCCCCTCTCATCCTTGAACAGTCTGTAAGCAGCAGATAGGGGAAACTTGCACCAGTCTCGAGGTCACCTATTAATCAACAATTTTCCTGTTTATTACATTCCCAGGCTCTGAGGAGCCAGCCTAACCTTCTTTACTAATTCTCCTATCTTATAAGAAACATAAGATCCTAACAAAGAAATTCCTTTACCCCATATGAATATGTATGAAAACCATCCCTATATGGTACTAATAAATGTATTAACCTTGTTTACCTTGAATATATTAACCATTTTTGGAATTCCTTGAATTAAGTCATTTGTACCTGTGTATAAAACCCTTTAGCACCGGTCCTTCGGGGCTGGCCGCACTCAGTAGCTCTGAGTGTCAATAAACTTGTGATTCTTCCTCCTGTTGTCCGGCTCCTTCATTGACCAGAGCAGAGAACGAGCTTTTCTCTCAACACCTGCTGGGGCTGCCATCTTCCCGTTTGTCTGGATATCCCAGTAGGCAGGCCATGCATCCTGCTTTCCTCCCCTCCATCACTTGCTCTGCATCCTGCACACAGATCTTTCTCCCTCTTTGCTCCTTTCTTCCACATCTGCTCCACTGGTCAGAACACGCCACCACCCAGTTTGTCTCTGTTCTCTGGGGTACTCCTTGGACTGGAATCAATATCACATGGGTCAGCCTAGATGAGCACAACAGTCCCTACTGTCCTCTCATGAGGACCCAGGAGTCCAGGCTACTTATGCCATACCCTGGAAAACATCCCACCACTGGTGGTTCCCAGTGCAGACTGCCTACGGTTAGAGCACATCCCTGCATCTGGACAGTGGAGGGTGCAATCTCAGGAAGAAGGGCTGGGGCTGGGTAGCGTCCCTGCAGGTTCTACGGATGCTGGTCTGTTTCCATGCACTGATATCACCCCTGTAACTAGAGCTTTTAGTGACCATTTTATCCAGCATGAATCATTGCTTTTTTATTAACATGATTGCTACTAAAATGTAACAGTTGTGGTCTTTAAAGAAAGGGGAGAAAGAGGTCTTTTTTCCTCATTGTGATGAATTTGACTAGCGCTCTGTTTCAATCCAAGAAGTCATTAAAAGTTATAATAAAATTTTCTGAAGTGTCCATGAACTATTCTGAGATAAACTGATGGGTGTGGATGGCTAGCTAGATCTGAATACAAAGATCTGTCTAGCCCAAGTCTTCCTTCAGGTCATCCATTCAAGCCTTGAGCTGTTTAACTTGTAAGTCAGAGCCACTCTCTTTCATGCTCATCTGATAAATATGTAACCCTTCTGCCAGGGAGAGGTGGCAGAACAAGGCCTGAGTTCTGTTTCTAAGGGTTTCCAAATAAAGTTACAACACCAACCGGCTCAAACTCCCACCCAGTTTTCTGAGAAATTATGTACTATTTCCTGGGCACCCCAAAGAGGTAATGCTTCCCCACTTGTAAGCATGCGCCTGAGTGTAATATACAGACCTTTAAGAGTAACAGAAAGAATGTAGACACAATAGCAAAATTGGCACTGATTTGGAAAATCAATGCAGGACAAGATTTCCACCAAAACCCCACACAGCATAACAGAACATATGAACTTACTAGCAGAACCAGCACTGATGTGAAGAATCAGTGCAGAACAGGATTCCAACAAACCCCAGGGTGTGTAGGGAATGGCCTTCACACCAGCTGTCCAGCAGCACCACCCACTAGTCACTCATGCTGCTGCTCACACCAGCCTCTGGCGCTGTCCACTATCTGCTGGCACCAATCACTGGTCACCCCTACTGTTCAGCCTTCACTGGCTACTGTCACTATCCGCTGGCTGCCCCCCATTATCCACCAGTGCTTCCCACTAGCTGCTCTCACCATCTACTGCCTCCACCCACTGTCCATGAGCATTGCCCACTGTCGCTCCTGCTGTCTGCTCTTCAGTGATTTCAGCTCAGAGAGAGGAAGAGCCTCCTCTCTTACTGATTTCAGCTCTTAAATTCAGAATACTGCAAACAGCTCCTCTGATTAAAATAACAAAAGGAAGGCTCCACAAGGAGCCAGACCACAGAACTGTCTTTTGAAAGTAGGGCAAGGGGTTAGCAGTGCCTCTAGCATAGCTCCAGACTGAGCTAATGCAATGCAAAACAACACAATGCAACCTAATCCAGCATAACCCAACCCCACCCCTTTCTACTTTCACCAGGCTGACAACAGAGGGTTGGTCCCTCTTTCAAGTTCCATAGTGCTAATGGTGACTTTTCACCCTTCAACAAACCTAAACAGAGTTTGAACAATCAAAGAGTAGCATATTACAGAAGACAATATTTCATGTTTCCTTTCAGTAATGTTACAGAGATTGAGACTATGATCAAATTGACCTAAACACCATTAACCATCATGCCCTGCATCCACCAGTGAAACTATGATAATACCAAATTGTGCCCTTTGTGCTCATGAAAATACTAAACCTATGCAAATCAGTTGCCCACTCTCCCCACCCCTGGGGGCCGTTGGCCACAGCCTTTAGACAAATACATTTGTTATTCTTTAAATGTGCCACCAGACTCCTTGTTGGTTTTGCTGAAATAGACTAACACAGCCACCATTTTGGAACTTCCCTAAGTGGTGTAACAGGAAAGCATCACTCCACAACTTTTACTGGCGCTCAAGAAAATCTTTGAGTCCACACTCGTGAAACCACCAGCCTAAAAGATCAAGGGAAATGCTCATGCAGCCAATTAAAACAGACACATTTTTTACTCGTAAAAATATGGAATGTAACAACATCTCAGCTAGTTGGCACAACTTTGAAAAGCCTTCTCAATTTCCTTGGCTGTTGGGGGCAAGTAGAGCAGGAGGGCTGGGTCTTCATTCTATTGGTATCCCTCCCATTGCATGGCTCCAGGTCAGAAGGTGTTCGTGGACGCACCACTTGATGCTACATTCGGCTGTTCCCGCTTCCTGGGGATAAAAGGAGAGTAAGACAGAGGCAGCTCTGTAAAGGTATGAGGCTTGGGGTTCCTGTTACGCTACTTGATTTGGTGGTTCTCTGATGTTTCATTTTGGCTGTGATCACATGGCACTTTTGTTTCAAAACAACCTCGTTGTTTCGACACAAAAAAAAACATGTTCACACGACGCACAGTTGTTTCGAAACAAGGGCTTCCCCTTGTTTCG
>ML682093.1:1358845-1400243 GCA_007922195.1 Podocnemis expansa
GCAACCTCCGGCGGGGTGGCGGGGGGTGAACCCCTGCCAGGCGGCTCAGCCGGCAGCCCGGGCTGCTCCCCCGACACCCCCAGCGGGTCGGGGGCGCCGAGCCCAGCCGGCAGCCCGGGCTGCTCCCCCGACACCGCCAGTGGGTCGGGGGCGCCGGGCTCAGCCAGCAGCCCGGGCTGCACCCCCGACACCGAGACCCCTCTGCAGCTTTTCCCCATCCAGGGAGTCCATGCCCTGTGTAGCAGGGAGCTATGGCTGCCCTCTGAGCCTGAGCCAGAGGGCTGGCCTGAACGCCCTCCCTGCCCAGCCTGGGGAACTGCAAGCCTTAGGCCCCAGAAGCGGAGGGGCAGGGCCGGAACAGGAAAGGGAAATATAAAAACCCGGACCAGGAGCTCAGTGGGGCTGAGCTCTTGGAGGGGAAAGAGGTACTGGCCTGCTGGGAGCTGAACCAGAGAAGGCAGGCCTGAGCTTGCCAAGGGGCTGCTGACCTTTCCACCTGCCAGTCTTACAGCCCACCTAGCCTCCCTGGCCTGGGCAACTGGGAAGGGAACACAGAGGCAGCAGACTGGGGAGGTCATTTCAAGGCCTGCAGATCCCAGAGGCAATGACCAGCCCTGGAGCCAGAGCCAGACCCTGGCGAGGCTGAGGACCCCCTAATCTATGGTCCATGTGACCTGGAGGAGCTCCCCTCTGCAGAAGAAGAAATCCCTGCAGTATGTAGACCCCAGGACCTTGAGGAGCTGCCTCTCACTGAGGAGACTGATGAATGTAGACCCCAGGACCTTGAGGAATTGCCTCTTGCCAAGGAGGCTGGGATGTACCTGGACCTACCCCCAATAGATGCAGAGGGGTTTGGTGGGATACCCCAGGTCAGCTATGATGGGGATACTGAGGATGCCTACCACCTCTGGAAGTAGGTACCTGGATTTTGGGGTGGGAGGAAGTGGCCCAGGGAGGGCCATCAGTTTGGGAGACCCTGTGCCAGCATGTTGCGGTTGGGGACCCTGCTGGCCCAGTGACTCTCCTCACAGTCACTGGTAGGGCCCTGGGCTGAGATGCAGTGGAGCGGGTGGGCCTGCATCTCCCTCCCCAACCCCTCACCCATTTGTCCTGACAAGAGGAAACCATACAGGGATCCCTAGGCTCCAGACTTTGTGCTTGCGCACCCCGCCCCGCCCAGGGGCCAGGGCTCCAGACTTGTGGCCACACAACTGGGAGGGGCACCCGCTGGCTAACTTCCCCGTGAACCATCAGCAGGAGGTGCCCTCCCGACCAACCAGCAGTGCCGATCGTGTACACCCCCCCTTACCTGGCTGTTGGTCCTGAGAGCTTCCGCCTGTGGTCACAGGCTGCTCCTGCCCTGAGCATGCATCTGAGCATGCTCAGGGTAGGAGATTTAAAAACTCCTACCTGGCAGTGTCCTGCTGGCTGGAAGACTGTCTTCTGAGCTGGATAGAGGTTGCAGCTTCTGGTTGTGCCCTGCCATCTCGGGCTTTGCCCTGTTCACCTCACCCTAGTTAAGGCCCTGCTTCTTGCTCTGTTTGCCAATTCTTCTGGCAGTCTTGTGGGGTTAGGAGTGATGCTGCTCGGGGGCGCTGGGGTTCCTATTTATTCCTCTTGCTTTGTGTTATTCCTTGGCTGTGAAGTGGGGAGGAGTTGGGGAGGTGGGAAAAATAGGCCTGAGGAAAGGCAAGAGCAGTGCACACACATGCACACATCAAACACAGACACGGTTACACACAGATACACCTTCTCCAGTGAAAGTTACACAAGTAATGTGCACACACACTGATTACACACAGTGACATCAGTAGTATACGCACATCCATACATATGCACACACTGACAGATACACACCACACATTTGTCACACACGTCAATTCTACACGATTATTGTGGTGATATGATTCTTGCAGCATCATGAATGTGCACAGATGTGTAGCTTGTTCAGCACAGCTCAGAGGATGGAGAAACAGAGCTCTCCCAGCAGCAGTCAGCCTGAAAGAGAGAGACAGAAGCATCACATCTGCCCAGAAAGGGAGCAGCAGAGCGGTTTGGAAACAAAGACAGAGACTTGTAAGATTTTGGGGGCTTGTAACTGGGACTCTCCATCTTGAAACAACTTCAAGCAAGATCTGGGCCCTACCTGGCCTCAGGCAGAGACTGGCTGTGCAAACACGTAACAGCCGAACACCTTGAGCATAAACTTGTTTGGACTAAGAGGTTTGTTTAAGTACAGATATTAGAGTACCATGAGCATTTTACCTTTTATTTCCTTTTCTCCTGACTCATATATATTGTGATTTTGCCATAACTGGACATAGTCTCACTTAGAATTATAAGCTGGTCAATCAACTGTAATGATCATGAGGGAGAAGTTGGGGAATGAGTTTGGAAACTAAAAAGACTGGAGGAAAATTCCTGCATTTGTACTTGAAAACAGCAAAACATCAGGGAACTCTGAAAACAAAGAAAGCCTTCAGCAAGAAAGTGTAAGCTCTAAACATGGATGTTTTACAGGCTCCTTCATCTCTCCAAATGTCTGGTAATGTTGCAGAAAACTGGCTAAAGTTTAAGCAGCGATTTCTGTTGTATCAGAAATCATCTATATTTTTGCACATTGTTGGGGAGGAGGCACTGGATGTATATAATAACTTTAAATTCATGCTTTTGCCCTCTTGAAATTCAAACACTATACTGACTAAGTTTGAGGAATATTGCTTGCCAAAAATGAATGTGACTTTTGAGAGGCATAGATTTTTTACATGCATGCAAAATCCGGATAATACCATAGACCAATATGTTACAGAATTAAGGAAACTCATTAAAAGCTGTAACTTTGGTGGCTTGGCAGAGTCTCTGATCAAAGACAGACTCCATTGTGGCATTACAGACAATGGATTGAGAGAGACTGCTCAGAGAGGGAGAGATCTCTTTGAATGAAACCCTTCAAATATGTAGGGCCACTGAAATGGTAAAAACACAAGTAAAAGAGCTGAATTCACCAGAAGGGACAGTGCATGCACTTAGACAAACAGCATGTAGCCAGACTGGTTCAAATCACAACGTGGAACCAAACTCTGCTTTCAGGAAGACTGAGTCCAGACAGTCTTGTGGCAAGTTCTGTTCAATGTTTTCAATGTTTTCATTAATGATCTGGATGATGGGATAGATTGCACACTTAGTAAGTTTGCAGATGATACCAAACTGGGGGGAACGGTAGACACCCTAGAGGGCAGGGACAGGATTCAGGGAGACCTAGACAAATTGGAGCAGTGGGCCAAGAGGAATCTCATGAGGTTCAACAAGGATAAGTGTAAAATCCTGCACTTGGGACGAAAAAACCCCATGTACTGCTACAGGCTGGGGAGTGATCAGCTAAATAGCAGCACTGGAGAAAAGGACCTAGGAGTCATGGTGGATGGGAAGCTGGACATGAGTCAGCAGTGTGCTCTTGCTGCCAAAAAGGCCAATGGCATACTGGGCTGCATCAGAAGAAGTGTTACCAGCAGATCAAGGGATGTGATCATTCCCCTCTATTCTGCACTAGTGAGGCCACATCTGGAATACTGTGTCCAGTTTTGGGCTCCCCACTCCAAAAAGGACATGGACAAATTAGAGAGAGTCCAGAGGAGGGCAACCAAAATGATCAAAGGGCTGGAGCACAAGCCCTATGAAGAAAGACTGAAGGAACTAGGCTTATTTAGCCTGCAGAAGAGAAGACTGAGGGGGGATTTGATAGCAACCTTCAACTACTTGAAGGGTTGCTCCAAGGAGGAGGGAGCTCGACTGTTCTCGGTAGTAACAGAGGGCAGAACGAGAAGCAATGGTTTCAAGTTACAGCTGGGGCGGTCCAGGCTGGATATTAGGGAAAACTTCCTTACTAGGCGAGTGGTGAAGCATTGGAATAAGCTGCCTAGGGAGGTGGTGGAATCTCCATCTCTGGAGATGTTCAAGTCCCAGCTGGACAAAACACTGACTGGGATGATCTAATGGGAGTGGTCCTGCTTTTTTTTGGCAGGGGGTTGGACTAGATGACCTCGTGGGGTCCCTTCCAACCCTATGATTCTATGATTCTATGATAAGTGTGGATCACGGCATGGTCCCAAACAGTGTTTTGCCTGTGGGAAACTCTGTCATAACTGTGGGAAACTTAACCATTTTGCAAACTGCTGCAGATCCCAAAGGCACAAAAATCAAGTGCATTTAGTTACTGACAGTGAGACTAAGGACTGCTTTGTTGATGTACGCCGATCAAGCAAACCTAGTGAGAGGGACTGGATACTGCCTCTGTCAGTGAATGGAACAATCGTTCCACTGAAACTAGACACAGGAGCTCAGGTTAACATTCTGTCTACACAAGATTATGAGAGACTGAGAATAAGACCGAAGCTGGGACCAGCAAACATAAAAGTAACTGGGTATTCTGGAACAAATATACCTGTGCAGGGACACTGCTTCGCTAGTGTTAACCATAAGAACACCATGTACAGGCTGCCTTTCGTTGTAGTGCCACAGGAGGTGACACCAATTTTGGGCCTGTCCGCCTGTGAGAAACTGAATCTGGTAAAAAGGGTGCTCTCACTACAAGATAGGGCTGCATCTGGCTGTGAGACACTCCTTGAAGAATATCAGGACCTGTTTCAGGGATGGGGTTGCTTGCAAGGTGAACATACAATCTGCATAAACAAGCATAACACTACATCAACTAGTAGTAGTTTTCTCTAAAGCTGTGTGATCTTTAGAGGGTGTGAGTAAACAAGGGTGGGCATAATCCATTTCTTTGTTAAATGGATGGACTTCAGTGTATGGTGGTTGCGAATGGTTCCTAATCGCTGTAGACAGTGGCTCTTGATATAATAAATGGGGCTGGGTTACTAACTTTGCCCACCAGCTCAGCATATGCTCATTTATTATGTCTACTTCCTTTTTTAGGGGAGTGGGGGGGTATTGCAATTCTATGAGTGTAGTGTTTGTGTCACTTGTGTTTGTATATGGAGCTCACATCTCCCTTCTGCAAGCTCTCCCAATGGAGACACCCTTGCAGGACCTGAATTTCCCAGGCAGGGCCGGCGCTACACGGTAAGCAGCCCCTGCATTGCAGGGGGGTGCCAGCATTTTCAGGGGCATCAAAAGGGGACAGTGCCATGGCGCTCTGCTGATGACGTCACTCATCCGCGTCGGTGTTGCTCTGCTGCAGGGGGAAGCCACGATCCCCAGTGCCTGCCGTGTTCCCAGGACTGGATTCTTCCAGCCCCAAATCCAAACTACCACCCAATACACACATTCATCAATTAACAACCTTTGTCTGAGCAAACCAGATCTATCAGCACTCTCAGCTGACCCCTTATACATCACTGAACTCAGCAGGCCTGGTCACAAAGCATTCCTCTGCTGCTACCCTTATATGCCCCTGGTCTCAATCAGACTGGGTCAGAACAGCACTTTTTTGCTATCACCCTTATATGCCCCTTGAGTCAATTAGGCTGATATACCCATCAATGAACAAACTTCACAGGGTTGTAGGCCTCACAGGGACCTTTGGCTAGGTAATAGAAGCATTGCTGCAAAGCAATATAAGAAAACCAAGAACACAAAGAAGAGGGAATGATGTTTAGGGTCTGGCAACTGGCTTTACTGCAAAAGGCATTTTATTGCTAAGTATCTGAAACTTGCAATAATAATAATCACAGAAGGAGAGAAAAATACCCCCAGACCCAAATAGTTACAGCATTAGTAAACCTACAAGGAAAGAAAGCACCCTCCTACAATGTTACCTAGTTCTATTGTGTCAGGCCTAGGGAGAGAGAGAGAGAGTCATAGATGAAGAAAGAGAACAAGAGGGAGAGAAAAAGAAGGAGTTAGAGGGGGTCCCACCCAGATCCATAACTATGGCAAGGCAAATGGGGCTTTGCCCGGGGCGTGTTGGAGGGGCTCAACAGAGCCGCTCTAATAAAAAGGTGTATTTCCTGGCACCAGCCCCAAGCGCCACTAATGGCAAGGGCCGGGTTCTGACTGGAATGCACCCTGAGTGGCAAAACAGCATTAGGGCTCTGGTCTCACCCCTCTGTGTAGCAGAAAGGTTCCCAGGCTGAGCAGATCAGTGTCAGAAGCTGGATAGAAACAGTCAAAGCTTTCACAACAATCAGCAAGGAAAAGAAAAGGCAAAGTCCCAGTGAAAATTGTACAGCTTTAGATCCAGGCATCAGGATTCAATCAGGACTCACACAGGATTTGGGTAAAGGTTTTTTATAAGGGCTTCTTTAAGTGGCCAATACACATTCCTGACTGAGGAGTACTGGTTCAGGGAAGCTCACAATGAAATCAGGCAGATTCAGTATTTGGGTATCAATTATCACATCTACAACTAGAACACTCTGATAATTGCCGAGCTTGTTTCTTTTGGTATCAGATCCCCCATCATACAAGGCTTCCCTGCTTCTTCCACCCCATAGTTCAGGGCAGTTCTTGCTCTGGAGCTTGGTTCTCTATAGTCAATGCAAATCAAGCTCCTTTTACTGTGCTGATGGGTTTTGGATATGGGTAGATAAGGATGTCTCCCAGTGCCTTTTCACTGTTCTGTTTCCTGTTCAAGCAGAGGTTGGAAGGGCGTATGGGGGAAGTCATGGGCTGGATACTATGCTCTGATTCCTCAAGAACTCAGAGCTAACAGGTAACAGGGGGCACTTGCTGAAGGATCATCCCTTGAGTAGCTAGAGGGCAGATGTCCACTCCATGGGACCAATTACACGCAAGAGGCTGGAGTGGACTGACTCAGGAGCGAGTGGTCACTTGGCAAAGTGGGGTGAATTGGGAGGTCACAGCAGCACACTGGACCGGAGCTGGAGAACAGCTTGTCACACATACGGTCCAAGGTCTAGGGGTTAAACTACAATCTGGCGGGCCCCCTTCATGCATATGCCGGCCACTTTCCCATACCATCTGGGCCCCCATTATGTATGTGCCCAGGTAGGCATTTGCAACCACTTCTCAGTACCGCATGCATCTCTTATCACTCCATAAAGGTATTTATAGTTTTATATGGTGTTTAGCTCTATATCAATTACAGTCACAAACTAGCAAACACTGTATAAAATCATTGGCTTAACGATGGTGGGGCATAGGACCTGCCAACAGCTAGGACAGGGCGGAACACAGGTTCTACAGGATTTTTCTATTTTTAGGGGCCCTGGAATGCTGGCCCCTCAAATTTGTGGGCCCTGAAACTGCATTCAGGGGTATTCTCCCTTACTTTAACACTTGCATCCTCAATATTCCCCGGCCACCAATACCCACCCCCAAAATCCACATCCTGCCCCCAGTACCCAACCCCAGCTCCCAATATCCACTCCATATCTGCCTCCCTGCTGACCTCATGTGGCCTCAGCAGGTGCAGGGCTCCGTCCACACCAGGGTCACAGGATCAGGCCACCCCCAGTGGGGAGCAGGGAGACAGGCTGGTGGGAGGCAGCAGCAGAACAGAGGGCCTGAAGGCCAGTGAGGCCAGGCCCTTTCCCAGAGGCACCCACCTGGTGAAGCATCCTGCTTCAGTGCTGAGAGAGGTCAGGGGGAGGCCAGGGCCCTGGCCACCAAGCAGAAAGGCCCCTTGTGGTCTGGGAACAGGGCTCAAGAGCCCTGCAATGGGGAGAGGGTGGCACAATTGGGTGGCGGAGAATCACACCTAACTCTTCCCCTCCTGCTCCAGGCTACACTTTGAGGCTTGTGCCTCTAAATCAGCGTGTGCATGTGCAGGGGAGTCAGGCAGGCTGACATGCCTCCCCACTCTCCCTGCCCCACGAGAACGCACCAGAATGCAGTGTTCTGGCTCAGCTTTCTATTTTTAGGGGCCCTGGAATGCTGTTCCAGCACATTCTGGCATTCTTTAACCCCTGCAAAGGTCAAAGTTGATCTGAGAAGGGCCTAACTAAAGTCAGAAAGCCAATGTCCCCAGGGTCAGTAAAAAGAGGTAATCCTAATTACTGTTCCCTCTAAGGTACACATGTGTACGCACGTGCACAACTTTTTCGGCCCCAGCACACCACCTTATCTGCTAGCTCACAGAAGTGGCGCTCAGCAGCTGAGATCCAAGCAGCCGGCAGGCAAGGAGGCACTGTAATCATCCAAAGCCTCACAGTGAGCACTTTTTTTGACCCCAAGCCTCTCGTGGCAGTGCTGGACTGGAGAAAAAGAAAGAAAGAAAGGACTGGCCTCTGCGAGAGGCTTGGGCTCAGAGGCAACACTCACTGCAGGGCTTTAAGTGGTGACGGTGCCTTGTTGCCCGCCAGCCGCTCGGATCTCAGCCACCGAGCTGAACAGAGCAGCTCGGCACTGGCAGGTCTGCTGCTGGGCAGCCAGGGAGGAGGTAGAGCCTGCCACCCGCTTTCTTCTCTCTTTCTACCTTCCTTCTCTTTCTCTTTTTCTATTTTTTTCTTTTTCTTTCTTTCTCTTCCCTCCATATTTTTTCTTTTTTCTTTCTCTTTCTTCCTTTCTTGTTCCCTTCCCTTTCTTCTTTCCTCATTTTTCTCTTTTCTTTCCTTCTTTTTTTTTCCTTTTCCTTTCTCTTCCTTCCTTTTTTCTTTCTCATCTCTCCTCCCTTTCTTTCTTTTTCTTTATTTCTCATCCTACTTTGTTTTCTTCTCACCATTTTTAAAAAAAAACTAAAAAATTATTTTAAGCTTTCTAAAAATTAACTTTAATTAATAATTCACATAAATTCAGCTAATTAAACCAAATTAATTAATTGTACTTACAATAAATGCTTTTTCAAATATAGTTATTTTAATGATAACATTTTAAGACATAGGCCTATTTTAATTTTTAATAAACACATTTTAAAACATAGGCCTATTGTATAAAAGAAGAAAGGAGTCCTATGGCACTTAAAGACTAACAGGCTTATTTATTGCATGAGCTTTCGTGGGAGAAAATCCCACTTTGTCAGATGCTTTGCAGATGGGGAAACTTGTAGAATGGGATGAAAATAAATGCAAGGGAGTGTAAGACATGGGATCAGGTCATACTGCAACAGCAAATCAGAGCAGTTGTTAAAATTCAAACACTGGGGAACAGCCCATAGAGGAGGCTGAAGTCAAATCACCTGTTGTAATGGGAAAAGAAGCCATAGTTATGATTTAATCCTGCTTTCAAACAATCAAATCTGCATATCAGTTCTACTTCAGTTGTTTTTCTCTAAAGTCTTGATGTCCCATTGACAATCAAGGCAGCTACTCCATCAAGGGCTCATTCACCTGCTCATGCACTAATGTGATTTCTGCCATCATGTGCCAGAAATGCCAGCACACACCTTTATACTTTGGACAAACAGGACAATCTCTGTGCAAAAGAATAAATAGGCACAAAACTGACATCAGAAATCACAACACTCAAAAACCAGTTACTGACCACTTCCATCTTTCTAATCACTCTGTGGATGACATGTTAACGACTGTGCTCAAGAAAGTCAATGGGATATCAAGATTTCAAAGAGAAACAGCTGAATTAGAAGTGATATGCAGATTTGACTGTTTGAAAGCAGGATTAAATCATAACTATGACTTCTTGTCTCATTACAACAGGTGATTTGACTTCACCCTCCTCTATGTACTGGTTGCCAGTGTTTGAATCCTAAGAACTCCTTTGATTTGCTGTAACTATATGAGCTGATCCTATGTATTACTCTCCCTTGCATTTATTTGCCTCACATTTTGTAAGTTCCCCCATCTTCAAAGCATCTAACAAAGTGGGATTTTCTCCCATGAAAGCTCATGCAATAAATAAATCTGTTATTTTTTTAAGTGCCACAGTACTTCTTGGCTCTTTTGCTCAACTAGCCTAACATGGCTGCCCCTTTGGAACTATTTTGTAGAGTACACAATTATAGTTTTGGTAAAAATGGATGATAATGCATAACTGTAAAGCTGAACTTGTCAGTAAGGGAAATAGCTTATGACAATGAGGCACAACTGACTTAAGGCTTAACCTTTGTAAAAGTAACTTAGCTGATAGCTTTGCTTTGCAGACATAATGTTGCCTTGCAGCATTTCTCCTACACATGCTAAACTATTTCCTTTTGCAAGCAACCTGCTTTGGAAGATGAACTTTGCAAGAGCAATTCAGCTGCAAACAGGCTTGCAGAACCATGTCAACCCACTAACAAGTTCTAACTGGCTAAAGAATTGTAATTGACAGTATTATATCAAATATTAAAAACATTAACAGGTAAACCCAAATAGGGTGGTGGCGTAATGTTTTGGCAGAATACCAAAAAAGGCAGAGCAATGCACCGGTAACATTTGGAAACTGAAAGTGGGTTGTGAAACAAGGATAAAAGCCTGCAAAATGCCCATGCAAACCAGAGGTCTATGAGGCATGTATCAGATAGCTGAACTCCAGACTGATCACCCAAAGTTCCCTCCCTGACAATGAATCAAACTGTCAGTAAGCTTGCAGGTCGAGAATGAAATGTCCCACTTGGGATAAGACCACTGCACTCAATCAAAACTGAATCTGAATCAAACAAATAAGCCATGGTTCTGTAAGTAGGAGATAATGCTTAACAGTACTGATTGTAGCCCAGTATTAAATGAGGGCTTAATAACAGGAACAGGTTTAGGAATTGTAGTTACACTTTTGCTGTAATGAGCCTTTTGCTATCTCTTTGTTTTTTGCCTTACAACATTAAAAAGCATAAAAGAGAATTATTTATTCTAATTAGATGTAAATAAGTAAATAGTTAAAAAATAAATCGATTTTACTCAGTGTCCTTGTCAGTGTCTCATCCCCTCAACCATATCCAAAGAATCCATTTTAGAAGCAGAACTCACAGGACTCATGAATTACCATAAGGCAAAATTTCTGCTCACAAACTAAATTTTTTGCTAATGACATCTGAATTCTCCTAATTTAATTACAGCCCCATAGAAGCTATAATGTTTATCCAATAGGAAAATCCAGTTTCGGTTAGATTTTCAGCTGCAATCTGGCTGGCACCTCAGCTAATTCTAAACACTGACCTACCATCTACACATCTCCCTGCTGTCCAGGATCTGATCCAAGGGCCCATCTAGTCAGTATACTGTCACCCTCCATGATGGCTTAGACCAGGTTCATGGGCCCATCTAGCTTAGTATCCCAGCCCTTTCCTGCCACTCAGGAATCAGAGCAATGGGTTCATCTAGGCAAGAAACCCACTCCTTCCTGCTAGCCTGTGAGTGATGATTAGTAATAATTCTCTAGTTCCCCTCCCACCCTTTGTCTATTTGGACCGTGAGCTCCTCAGTGTGGTGATTGACTTGTGGTTTTGTGCAGCTTTCGGCACACTGGGGGCCCTGATCTTGGTTGTGGTATTTGTGTTGCCTGAACATTGTGGATCCCAGTGTCACACAGGATCTGTGCAGTGTCCTTCACGTTGGGACCCTCGTCTGGGTCGGAGTCTATATATTGTCTGACACAATGGGGGCCCTGCTCTTTGTTGGAATTTCTAACAGCTACCATAAGAAGCCATAAGGAGATGGCTGTACTGTGCTCATAGGTGCATGCCAGGAGGATAAATCCACTAATACTGGTACAGCACCCAGTTAATTGGGCATCCAGGCCACATAACTATAGAGGTGACCCCATACAGATTGAGCAAAGGGTCTGTATGGCAACTAGAAGCCCACAGACACATGCAGACACAGGAGGCAGAATGAACAGCAATGTTCCCTCTAAGGTTTGGCAGCTTGTGTGCAAAATTTTCAACCCGTGTGCAAAACTTTTTCAGAATAAAATTTGTGTGCAAACAAATACAACAAAAATTATTGAAAAATCTAGAACAATGAAAAATTAATAAAAGCTGTTATTTAAAGTTGTTTTTATTAATAAAAACACCTAAATTACTTAGGATTTACCCAAACTGCTATACAATCAAAAGAAACTAATTCATGGCTTTTGAATAAACCAAAACCAAACTTATATTCAATCTGGATCCTAGTTGTCATGTTTCTGCCTAATACCCTCATCTCCTGTGTTCTACATGCAGAGTTATAGTTCACAGGAAGGCCAGCTAGTTATCACTGACAGCATTTAAGCTGTTTTTTGTAGTCCCAGAGCAATGTTCCTTCTAAGGATTGGGATGTCATAAGCAAAAATTTTAGTTTGTGAGCAGAAATTTTGCCTTATGGTAACTTGTGAGTGCAGTAAGTGAAGACTTCAAAGAGAAACAGCTGGATTAGAATTGATATGCTGATTTGATTATGTGAAAGCAGGATTAGATTGGTACTACAGATTTTTTTCCCATGATAACAGGTGATTTGACTTCATTCGTGTCTACATGTTTTTTACCTGTGTTTGAATCTTAACAACTGCTCTGATTTGCTGTTACTGTAGGACCTGATCCCATGTCTTATACACCCTTGCATTTATTTTCATCCTATTCTGTAAATTCCCCCATCTTCAAGGCATCTGACAAAGTGGGATTTCACTCATGAAAACTCATGCAATAAATAAATGTTAGTTTTTAAATGCCACATGACTCCTTGCTTCTTTTCTACAAAACAGGCCTATGTTTTAAAATGTCTTTATTAAAATGACTGTTTTAAAATGTGTTTATTGTAAATAGAATTAATTAATTGAGTTTAATTAATTGAATGTGCGAATTTTTATTTGAAATTTAATTTTTGGAAAGCTTTTTAATTAAACTAATTTTTAAAGTTGTTTTTTTTTTTAAATAGAGAGAAGGAAAGAAAAAAGGAGGATGAGAAAGAAAGGAAAAGAAGGAAGAGAAGAGAAGAAAGATAAAGAAAAAGGTAGAAAGAGAAGAGAGAGAGAAAAATAGCAAGAAGAGAAGGAAGGAAAAGAGAAGAAAGAAGAAAAAAGAAAGGAAGGAAGGAAGAAAAAGAAAAAGAAAAGAAGGAAGGGAAGTGAGAAGTGAAAGGGGGAAAGAGGGAAGAGGAAAAAAGGAAAAAGAGAAGGAAGGAAAAGAGAAGAAAAAACAAGAAAGGAAGGAAGAGCAAGAAAAAAGAAAAAAGAAAAGGAAGGCAAGTGAGAAGAGAAAGAAGGAAGAAAGAGAGAGAGAAAAAGAAGGAAGGAAGGAAGGAGAAAGAAGAAAGGAAACAAGAAAAGAAAGAAAAAAAAAGAAACATGGATGGCAGAGAAACAAAGAGAAAGATGGAAAGAAGAGCAATAAAGGGAAAAAGAAAGGCTGCACATCTGCCAGTGCTGAGGACGCCCAGCAAGCACTGCTCTGCTCAGCTTGGCAGCTGAAATCTGAGCTGCTAGCCAGCAGGGAGACACCATCAGCTCCCAAAACCCTTCAGTGAGCACTGTCTCTGAGCCTGAGCCTGAGCCTCTTGCTGCAGCCGGTCTTTCTTTCTTTCTCCAGTCTGGTGCTGCCACAAGAGTCTCGGGCTTGGATACAGCGCTTGCTGCGGGGCTTTCAGAGCTAACCGTCTCTCCCTGCTGGCCAGCCACTCAGCTCAGCCGCCGAGCCCTGGTCCCATGTACTGCTGGCCAGTGTGTGTGCACTGGGGCCAGAAAAGTTGTAGAGGGAACAGTGCTGTGCTGCTCCTATCTCTCTTCAAAGCTAGGCAGAAATGGACATTCCCACAGCATGCCATGCCACAAGCAGTCACAGCAGAGCTAAGCTAGGCCTGTGCAAGCTGGGGGGGAGGGAAGCTGCCCCTTCTTTACTGTGGCTGGAGTCAGCTTTCTCAAACCTACTGTTTCAGCCCCTGCAGCAGCAGCCCCCACTCCAACAGGTTACATCTATTTTAGCCCTTAGCCTGCCTGCACCCCCACAAACCCTCCCTGGCTGGCTCTCTCCTCTCCAGCTCCCTTTACCTACTACAGTGCAGAATCCCTCTGAGACTTTTACAGCCAGGTAAATTAGGGAATTTAGATGCCCTCACTGCAGCTGGGCTGAAGGCAGCACAGCCCGCCCACTTCTAGCAGCCCTTTCCAGGGAATTCAGGCCAGCCATTAGTGCACACCCATGCCTGGCCCCAGGAATTCCTCAGCTCCCTTAATTACCAAGTTGCTCCTGAGGGGATTTCTCCTCCCTTCTCCTGCTGCTCAGCCCAGCAGGAGTTGGGGATAGACATGCACGTACAGGGAAGGGGAAGACAGAATGGGACATGTGCAGATAGAGAAAAGATTCAGTTGGATGATTTTAAACCTCTTACTCCTGAGCGTCACCTGAGCTGAGAAGAGATGAACATTGAGTCGTAGGAGCCAAATTTCAAGGGCTTGGTCCATGAACCCTCGTGCACTCATGAGCTATGTCTACACTACAGGGCTTTATTAAGCCGGCTTAATAAGGTCTACTTTAAGCCAGCTTACAGTAGACTTTATTAAGTCGGTTTAGAGTGTCCACACTCAACATGCCAGGAGACTGCCCACATCCACACTGGCAGCTTCCAAGTAGCTCTAAAAGTGGTGCATTGTGGGTCACTGGCCCACAGTGTACCACAGCAGAGGTTCCCCTCTCTCCCACCCACTCCTTTACTACAGGAAGTAAGTGACCACACCACCCTCCATACTTTGCGTGGCAACAGGGAGCCTGACATGGCCCAGCAATGTGCCAGCACAGCGCTTCACCCCCTCCATGCATTTTCTGGACTCCTCCAGCTCTGGAGCAGGTTCCACAGGGCAACTGCCAGCATAGGTGTAGGGTGCATCAGTGGTCAATATACAAACACTGGAACACACCACATAGAGGAAGGTGAAGTAAAATCACCTGTTGTAATGGGAAGAAAAATCCAGTCACAATTTAATCATGTTTTCATGCAATCTAATCTAAAAGAAATAGCATCTTTCTTTCTATGTGCTGTTTCCCTGTGTTTGAATCTTAACAACTGCTTTGATTCGCTGTTACTGTGTGACCTGATCCTATGTTTTACACTTCCCTGCATTTATTTTCCTCGCATTCTGTAAGTTCTCCCATGTTCAAACCATGTGATGAAGTGGTATTTTCCCCCATGAAAGTTCATCCAATAAATAAATGTGTTAGTCTTAAACAGTGTCACAGAACTCCTTGTTTGTTTTATGACAATATTGGGAGGGCTGGGCTGAAAATAGGAGAGAGTATTATACCCAGGACTTGAAATTAAGGGGGGTGCAGGGGGAGATGTAGGGGGGTGTTGGGGTTCTTACTAAATTGGTATAACACTGTTACCAGCTGACAACTGGGGGGGTGTGATGTCAAATTCAGGGTGGTGTGTGGGGGGTGTTAGGGAAATCCCTGGGAGAGACACACAAGGTTGGGCTCAGAAGCAAAGAGACACAGGGGGTCGGGCTGGAGATGGGCAAGGGGAGAGACACCGGGGGTCGGTCTGAAAAGTCTGTGTGGGGGCAGATGCTGTGTCAAGCTGAGAAGGAAAAAGACTCCGGATCAGGTTCGGTGAACGAGACCGGGACTGTAGTCCTAGGATGCAGGGCTGCAGGACTGGGGCTGAGACATGGGGAGTTTGGATGCCTTGCGCACAGATGGCAACAATCTGAACTGTATCGTGCCTTCTCTCCAGCCCCCACCCTCATGCTTCAGATAGCTAAGAGGCCAATTAAGTCAACTTTAGCCAACTCCTGGACTACACTGACTTAAGTTGACTTAATAAAGTCAACTTAACTACTAAGTCTACTTTACAAGTGAGAGTCATTAAGCTGGCTTAAACAAATGCTTAAGTCAACTTAATAGCTTCTCAGTGAGGCCAGGGCTTTGTTTAAGTCAACTTCAGAGGCTTTACACCAACTTAAACTCACAATGTAGACATATCCGTACTGAGATTTGTCTGGGGAGGAAGGAATAAGTGTGTATAGGTGGGTGGGGCTGGAGGGAGCCATGTAACACTGTCTGTGGAGATTCTGGGAGGGAGGTGGTGTATGGGGATGGATGTGCATTCGGTCAGAGAGCTGGAATGGTGTCAATGGAAATGGATTAATGTGTGTATAGGAGAGATGGATAGAGAGATAGAGATGGATGGCCGTGTATGGATGGATGGAAAAGTGGGAAGTTGTGTGCAGGGAATAGGTGTGTGTAGGAATGGACAGACGGAGAGATGGATGACATGAGGCTGCACATGGAGGTGCATGGATGGTTGTGTAATAAGACAGAAGGCTAGTTGGATAGCTATGCATGTGGGATAGATGGAGAAGTGTGTAGGGGATGGATGGAAAGATGGGTAGGAGGCCCAGCATCCAACGAATCAGACAGATTAGCCAGATCAACTTAGGTATCTAGGGATGTAGTTACCTAAATAAACCAACACACTGGGCTGTAGTGATACATGGTTGAACATGGCAGCAATAAATAGATAAACTGTCTGTTTTAGCCAGTCAGATCAAACAGTCCCCAGTAGGACACACCAGCAATGTTAATCAAAAATCTTGGGCTTTAGCCCCAACTCACCTGCCCCCTCCCTTCTCTCTTTCAGAGGACGTGTTTCATCAGCCCAAATGTCAAGAGGTTACTAGCTGCTCTCTGCACTTCTCTACCTGCAGACAAAAAGCCTGAGAAAAGCCATGTGACCCTTTGTGATCATTTGGTGTCCAGCGTTGTTTCTGCTTTCTGAAGATGGACTGTTCTTGAACTCTCTGGAGCTTGGGCAGTCCATGCACTGGAAAGTTGCAAAGCTTTTTTGGACCATGAGTAGAGCTTGGCAAACAATGTTTGTCTGGACAGCTCCAAAAACGTAGAGAGGCAGGGATGGAATTCACATTGGATCTAATTAAAAGCTTCATTCCAGCTGAAACTGAAACTGGGACTGAGCAGGTTCTCCTCTTCTACCTGTTAGTTAAGGCACTAACCTGGGATGTGGATGACCTGAGCTAAAATCCCAGCTGAGGACTCTTCTCATATAGTTACCAGGTCTTCTGAGGAACCCTTTCTTAGTTTCTTCTGCTGAAGTTCTCCCACTGTGTATAAAATGTGTGAATAATTCTTGGGCCAAAGAGACTTCATGAGAAAGACTCAATAACACATTTTTTACAGCACTCACCTGTGAAATCAGTTCTAGTACCAGTTCTCACTCTTCACCACTTCAGAGGCATTTTCACACTTCACCATGACCCCTGTGTAGAGCTGTTGTGTAGCTCCTAAAGAGCTGCATATCCTATCCCAGAGGCAGCTGCATTTTTTCACTGCTGAGTAAGCAATCCTTTTGTAGCACTGCTGTGGTCCTCCACCCTGGAAATGGCTGCTGTTCAGTGCTGGCAGCACAATTTCCACAATGAGCAATGTGATGCTTCTAAATCTTTTCCGTAGCTTGATATCCATTAGGAAAAAGGCCCAGAGAAATTTAAGGTCTGACTGCTCCATGACACAAAGAGACATCTCAGTTCTCTACAGTGTCTTTCTCCTCAGAAAAGCATTTCATTGGCCAGCACTGAGAACAGCTGATTCAGCGGGTGCACAATCTGGATGGTGTGCTAGATAAACTTTACGGGGCCATACTGCATGACAAGTAGTACCAGAGTATCCGAACCATTAAAATGGACCCCGAGAAAATGCGGAAGTTGTATGACCTGATCCCAAGTTGGGACTGGGACTGCAAGGACCAGCTCTACCAGGTGCTGGAGGGCAAGCAGAACTTCCTCATCCAAGAGCTTAAATGGACGTAAGACTGACTGCTCCAGATCAGACCAGGGGTCCATCTAGTCCAGTATCCCATCTGTGACTGTGGCCAGTACCAGATATTTCAGAGGAAAGTACAAGAACCTTCTAGTTGGTAATTTGGAAATAATCAGCCCATTGTGGGTTAAACTCAATGTCCCACACTGTGTAAACCATTTTATTCCTTAAACCTAAATCTACCTAGCAACAATGACCCAACACCTACAGACCTCTCAAAGAGATATCCCCCTACTAGGGAGGTGGATTACCCTACTGTTTTCTGTGAAGTTGTGAATTGTTGGTATAGGTGAGGCTGGCCACACCCACACCCAACATTTCCTCTATAACAAAGGAGTTGTCATCAACAGCCAGCGGGGTGATTCACGACTCAGTAACCCCTAATCCACTATATTAGAGATTTCTTGGAAATGACTCAAACACAATGCAGATGGCTCAACCAGTGCAAACTGTCTGACCCCCCATGACACAGCAAAGATCTTTCAAGCAAGCTGTAAGAAAGTATAAAACAGAGAAAGTGACATCATCACTTGGCATTTGTCCTCTGTGGCCGTCGGCAACGTCTCTGAAAGCATGTCTGGAAGAAAAAGACTTAGAACTTGGAGAAGTTTGGTCCCAAGCTGGAAAAGAATCCCAGCCTGTGTATGGAGGAGCTGTAACATGCTTGTACAATCCAGCAGGTGAGGCACTGCTTGATTCAACTCTGGCTTAGATTAAAATTTTAGGCAGTAGACTGTGTGTTGACCTTCTGTTTTCTTAAGGAGACTAGCACTGATCTGTGTATCTTCCCCCTATGATCACTTAAAATCAGCCTTTCAGTAGTTAATAAATTTGTTCTGCATTTTACACAAACCACCATGTTTCAGCTGAGGTGCTGGGGGAATCTGAGCTGAGATGACAAAGGCACATGTGTCTATTCCACAGTGAGGCAGTGGTGAATGACTTAACAGCTGTGCAAGATGGTCTAGTCCTCGGGTGCAGAGCTGGAACAGCAAAGAACTGTCTGGAGCCTCTCTCCCCATGGTTCATGAGTGGCTGGGAGATCATTCATGTAACACAGCTGAGTGAGTCCCTCCCTGTGCACAGCTGTGTAAGCGCAGTGTCTGCCACACATTGTGCAGCTTGACTTCAGCTTCCTAATCAGACAGGCAGCTCAAGTAGGTGCATTTGAAGGACTCAGTGGTTCCACAGCCCAGATTACACCCCAGGGACCCTGTCACACTGGCATTTTCTATTGACTACAGATTTTGTTTCTCTTCCTGCTCCAAACCCTGGAGCACTGATGTGTGCTGTTAAAGAGCTGCTGTGCCCCACCACAGAGGTGGTGGCATTTCAGCAGTGGGTGAGCAATCCCCATGCAGGTTATGCAGATCTTTATTTTTGCCTTTAAACAGGCATCATGCACCAACCCAGACGCAGTTTCATTTTAGCACTGAGTAAATAAGCCCTCTGCTGTGCTCTTATGCATAATTAAACAGCTGCCACATCCCCAGGAGTGACTGTATTTCAGTGCCAGGGAAGTGACACATATACAGCACTGTATTCTCATGGTTAAACACCATTGAGATGGTGGATCATTTTGGCTATGTCTGCGTTGTAAAAGCTAGTCGACTTTATTAAGTCTACTTAAAGTTGACTTTAAGTAGACCTTATTGACTTCATGAGTCCACAATACATTAAATCGACTTTATAAAGTTGACTTAATGGCCCCACTGCACTAAGTCGACTTTATTAAGTCGACTTAGTGAGTCCACCTTGCCTTAAGTTGACTTACTAAAGTCGACTTAATGGTAAAGTCAACTTTTTAAGTGGACCTTATAAAGATGACTTTACTGGACCCTTAAGTTGACTTTATTGCCCTGCAGTGTAGACAGGGCTCTGTTTAAGTCGACTTAAACACATACTATAGATGTACCCAATAAGATGAGAGTTTATCCTGTTGGCAGTGTGTATCATGTTCCTTTTGCAGAGCTAGTCAACATAAAGGAGAACAGCCTACTACAGCCATCAACTGATGAAGTTATCTCTTCAACTTCCTCTAATGGGTGTTTGGTGCAGAAGGTCTGAGATTCTAATCATGCTTGGAAACAATGTTGGGGAGGAGGAAAAGAGCACTTCATCCAGGCATTTGAACATGTATTGTCTTCTTTTTGCGTCTCATATTCCTCTTCCTCCAAGGAACCTGCCAGTGCTAGAGAAAGCAGCAGTGTTACAAGAGAGCTTTTCCATAATGCCTGAATAAGGACAAAAGGGTTGGTTACCAATCCACTGGCATTGACTGATTGTCAGGTGAGGCTAGAGAGAAGATTCTCATCATGGTGGAGTCATCCTGTATCCAAGCTCTACTTTCCTATATTGCAGCCCACACTGCGCAGAGCCCATAAAAGGGGACACTGGAGTAATGCAAGGCCCAAAGAGGTAGTCGTGATAGTTTAGTTCAGCAAAACAAACAAGAAGTCCTGGGTGCTCTTAAAGACTGACAAATTTATTTATCACATGAACTTTCATGGCAGAAGATCCCAGTACAGACTGTAATGTAGGAAAGCATAACCCTGACACAGGATGACTATCCCAAGAAGAAAATCTTCCCTCTGGGCCACCTGGAATTCAACTAGCAGCAAGCCAGCTTTTCCACATCTAAGATTCACACCCTCCAGTCTGGTGAGCCTCATCATAGCAGAGTAGATGAGAAACACCAATATGAATATCATAAAGTTTAGGAAACAGGAGCTGTTCAGATAAAGTGTGAGTTCATTTCCCCAGTGTTAGATACTAGAAACCACAAACACACTCAGCCCGTCAAGAAGAGCCTAGTCTTCATCTCACAGCAGGTAATTGCTCTGCTATCAGGCCAGTGCTGATGTGATGTCATCTTGTGGCCAGAATGGAGCTGCCTCCCTGTTGTCACCGTCCAGTCTGTGAGCTGTAAAAGCCGTACTTAGTTCAGCAGATGGGAGGGAATACAGCCAAGGGGCTGAGTTGCAACACTCCCAATAAGAGAATGGTGACTGATCTCCCAGGAAATCCCAGGTCCTTATGACCCTCAAGCCCTTAGGCAACTCAACTTTGGGATGGTGTAGGCCCCTTGCTGAATAGGGCAGGCATCCTTGTGACAGAGGATGAGGAAAAAGCTGAAGTGCTCAATGCATTTTTTTCTTCAGTTTTCACAGGCAGGGTCAGCTCCCAGCCCACTACCATGGGTGTGGCAGATGGGAGAGAAGAAGACAGGCCCTTGCTGACGGAAGGTCAGGTTAGGGACTGCTTAAAGAAGCTGCAAGTGCACAAGTCCATGGGGCCGGACGAACTGCATCCAAGGGTGCTAAGGGAATTGGCCGACGAAATAGCCGCACCGCTGGCCATTATCTTTCAAAACTCCTGGAGAACGGGGGAGGTGCCAGAGGATTGCAAAAAAGCAAATGTAGTGCCTATTTTCAAGAAAGGGAAAAAGGAGGATCCAGGGAATTACAGACCAGTCAGCCTCACCTCAATCCCTGGAAAAATTATGGAGCAGATTCTCAAAGAATCCATCCTCACACACTTAGAGGAAAATAAAGTGATCAGGAACAGTCAGCATGGATTTACCAAGGGTAAATCATGCCTGACCAATCTCATCTCCTTCTATGAGCAGATGACTGGTTTTCTGGATGCGGGAAGCACCGTTGATGTGCTATACCTTGATTTTAGCAAGGCTTTTGATACAGTTTCCCACAGCATTCTCATTGGCAAATTAAGGAATTATGGGTTGGATAGGTGGACTATAAGGTGGATAGAGAACTGGCTAGATCAATGGTTTCAGTGTGTAGGAATCAATGGTTCCATGTCTAGCTGGCAGCCGGTCACGAGTGGTGTGCCCCAGGGGTCGGTCCTGGGGCCGGTTCTGTTCAACATTTTCATCAATGATCTGGATGATGGAATAGACTGAACTCTCAGTAAGTTTGCGGATGACACCAAGCTGGGAGGACCAGTAGACACGTTGGAGGGCAAGGACAGGATTCAGGGAGACCTAGATAAATTGGAACAGTAGGCCAATAGAAACCATATGAGATTCAATAAGGATAAGTGTAAAATCCTGCATTTGGGACCAAAAAACCCTATGCACCGCTACAGGCTGGGAAACATTCAGCTAAGTAGCAGCAGTGTAGAAAAGGACCTGGGGGTCATGTTGGATGGGAAGCTGGATATGAGTCAGCAGTGTGCTCTTGCTGCCAAAAAGGCCAATGGCATACTGGGCTGCATCAAAAGAAGTATTACCAGCAGATCAAGGGATGTGATCTTTCCCCTCTATTCTGCACTGGTGAGGCCACATCTAGAATACTTTGTTCAGTTTTGGGCTCCCCACTACAAAAAGGACAGGGACATGCTAGAGAGAGTTCAGAGGAGGGCAACCAAAATGATTAAAGGCCTGGAGCACAAGCCCTATGAGGAAAGACTGAAAGCATTAGGCTTATTTAGTCTGCAGAAGAGAAGATTGAGGGGGGATTTGATAGCAACCTTCAACTACTTGAAGGGATGCTCTAAGGAAGATGGAGCTCGACTGTTCTTGGTAGTAACGGAGGACAGAACGAGGAGCAATGGTCTCAAGTTGCGGTTAGGGAGGTCGAGGCTGGATATTAGGAAAAGCTTTTTTACCAGGAGAGTGGTGAAGTCTTGGAATGAGCTGCCGAGGGAGGTGGTGGAGTCTCCATCTTTGGAGGTGTTTAAGGCCTGGCTGGACAAAACCCTGACTGGGATGGTTTAGTGGGAGTGGTCCTGCCTCTGGCAGGGGGTTGGACTAGATGACCTATGAGGTCCCTTCCAACCCTATGATTCTATGATTTATGCCTGAGTCAGAACCTTCTCATTTGAACTGAGCAGCTACCCTCAAGTGATAATCTAGTGCTACAAGTGCAGAAAAACTGTCATGGTATTACCAGCCAAAGCTTATACCCTCCCAGCTCCCTCAATCACCCAAATCCCTCCCTCCAAATAATGAGATTGGTTTAAAATTAACAAACTCCTCAGAAAAATAATCCACCTGGGGAACTGCATCTGCCTTCTGGTGTCTGAGCCTCTTGGGTACACTCGCTGCACATTTAGAGAAATCCCTGGTATGAAGTAAATTGTGTCTTTAAAAGAACAAACCCATGTGATGCTTTAGATGTTTTGGAGCACACAGTTTGGGGAAACTGCAAGACTGGGAGTGTGCTGGAGTCACCCTGCAAGTAATAATGCAGGCTTCTGGGAGCCAGTGGGAGTGGCAGGCTGGAGACAGGTTGATGAGATCACAAGGACAGCTAGCACAACAAGAATGAGAGGGGACCTGCATACTGGCAGGCTGCTGGTGAGAGACCCAGGTTGGCAACTACATCAGCAAAGCATTGTGAGGCACCATTGTGCGGGCAGACAGTGTCCCAGACACTTCCTCATCTGGATTTGCACCTCAAACCAATTGTCCCATTACAACATGCCCTAAGGGTTTGTGAACCATCCTTTTACCCTGGCTAGTCCCCAGCTAGCCGGACCTAGTTGCCAGTTGCTACACTCTTCTTGCAAACAAACATCATCTACTGCTAAGACATAGTGACAAAAGCAGGGGTTACATGAGCACATGGAAGGAAGGGCTGGGAAGGGAAGCTGGGCAGCTGGGGCCACAGGGCAGCCCCCTTGTTTCGGATCTCCTAGTGCCTGTAGTAGAAAGAGGGTCAGTGGGAGTTCTCCCTCTGCTGCCCCTTTCGGAATTGAGGCATCCACTAACTAAAAAGGACAAGAGTGGAGTCTAGCAGTGTTTAATGCTGGTACCCATTCTGAGCAGGGCCTGCTGTGATAAATAGCTGAATAGGCAAAGATCAGGGCAAGCTGCAAAAATGAGAGTCAAACTCTAACCACTGATGGGTGGCACTTAAGCCAGACTCCTGATCAGCAGCAAACCATGCCTCTGATTCCCCACACTCGTTCTGAAGAACCACCAACAAAATATAAAACAGCCCCTTTATAGCACTCCAGCCCCTGGAGTCCAAATTGCCACTAGGTTCAGTAAAGAGATAAGTTGCAATGCTCAGAGCTCCAAGCCCTTTAGCCAACACAGTTTCTCCTGACCCCAAAAGGCCAGCCACATCACCCAGGACAATATGGGTGTGTATCTTACCCAAAATACCATGCTGGCAGCCAATCCTTTACTAATTAAACCTAATGGTTTAATATAAAAGGAAAAATAACAAACTATGAGAGATGTTAAAGGATCAAAGTGAATCACATACACAGAAATGATTAAAAGTCCATGTAAAGCAAGATTTTGGAAGAATTTGGGGTTTGCAAGCTTGTATAGCCCCTCTGGTGAACAGCCAGTACCTGGGTGGGATTTTCTCCCACAAAAGCTCATGCGAAAAATGTGGTGTTTTGGACTACGTAGGGTCATTGGGGTTGTCACAGTGATAAATGGGAGAGTCGTTTAGGTGCTAGGAAAACCTGTCTGTCTCCTCTCTCTCTCTCAGTTCTCTTTCAATAAAGACTTCTATTACAGCTCTGAATATGCTGTCCTCCTTATTGGATTATAATTTGTATAGCCCCTCTAGTGAACAGCCAGTACCTGGGTGGGATTTTCTCCCACAAAAGCTCATGCGAAAAATAAATTTGTTCTTCTTTAGAAGTGCCACCAGACTCCTTGTTTATTTTGCTGAAGTATCCTAACAAGGCTACCTCCTCTGGATTTTGCTTTTAAAAGCTCTCTCTCTCCCTGCTCTCCATTTTTGTCTTCATGGCATGGTGATTAATAATTATTCAGAGTGAGGAAAATTCCCTCTTTTCTTTTCCACAGTTTTGGAGTTTTCCCATTAATTTTAATGATCCACCACTGTCTTCTCCAGGTTCTATAATGCTAGGTTCTTGGTGCTAATTTCCTTTGATGGGAGCCAGATCACCAGTGCAGGCCTTAAAAGTCTAGGATCTGTGACCAATACTCCTTTCAATACTGAAAAGACCTCTGTTAGATGTTTTTATTTGTGTTCTTTGCCCTGTACTTGCTGTATTATGAGGAGTCCCAATCAACCCACAGGTTGTGCTATAAATGGAAAGACTTTTTTTTTTAGTCTACACAGCTTTACTCCAGTCTGGTGTCTTTCCCTGAAACTGGAGTAAAATGGGCATGCCCAGTTGTCCCAGTTTGCTGATACTGAACCCAGTCGCTATTCCTGATTTAAAATGGAATTGTTCTGGGGAATGATGTTCTTATATTTGAAGGTCACACAAGACCATATTCTGGTCTCCAACCCTTTAAAGAAGCCCCTCCCTGCCTGAATAAAGTTTGTTCCTTCAGCTGTGACTTCGCTCCTGTTTTTCTGTACAGACTCCATGGAAGATTGGAGAGCTGGGCAGGATTATGACATCACAGATCCCAAGGAAACAAAAGATTCTTACCCAGAATGTCTGCACCCTGTGAGGCCTGTGTGATGCTTTCTGGGTCCAGGGGACTGTTTATGCTTATCTTTGCTATTAATATTTCATATTTCAATAATCCATCTGTGATATACCATGTTTGGTATCACTAGAAAAGGTGTAATCTGCTAGGAATGATTATATGGTTTATATGTAGGTATCATATCTGTAAAAGATATTAGGAATATATTTGTTTTATTTGTACTCCAAGTAATCCCAGACTGGTGTGTTCTTCGAAGCATCTGACGAAGTGGGATTGTCTCCCACGAAAGCTCATGCGAAAAATAAATCTGTTAGTCTTAAAGTGCCACACGACTCCTTGGTTGTGCTTTTTATTTATTTATTTATTTATTTATTTTTGCTTTTTGCGAAACTATTGTCATTCTAATGGCCCACAGATTAAGGGGACTCCCAACTGCAGTGGGCCTAGAAAGAAACCTGTTTCGTCAGCCACCCAGCCTGACCATGTGACTCAACTCCATTTTGGTTTAGCAAAGACTCTGAGAGCATGGGAGATCAAAAGGTGATAAAAGGCCATAGTCCCATCTCCATTTTGTCTTCAGTCTTCTGTCTGTCTGCAACCAACACCCTTCTCTGAACTGCTCTTCTGGGGCCAAACAATGGACTGAGACCAACCCAGGTGCTGGGTACATACCAGAGCAATAGGACTAAACTGCAAACTACAGTTTCTTCAAGGAATTTCTTTTTATGGACCCTAAATCATTTGTATGTATGTGATTCACTTTGACCCTTTAATATTTCTCATGTTTTGTTTGTTTGTTTTTATAATAAACCTTTAGCTGTAGTTACCAAAGGATTGGCTGGCCATGTGGTATTTCGTTAAGATCCAGGTCTGTATTGTGGGTGATGTAGCCTGCTTTTTAGGGTCAGGAGAAACTATTTCTTTAAGAGACCTAGTGTCTGGGGGTGGGGGGTGGGGGGGACAGGGTTGGAATCAGGGAAGCTGATGTGCAACAAAAAGGGCTGTTTCTATTTTGTTATGTTTGGTGATGACCAGAGTGGGGAATCACAAGCATGTTTTGTTAGTGACTGGGAGACTGGTTTAAGTACCACCAGTCAGTGGTTTGGGGGCTTGGCCCCTGATTCTGCAGCTTGCCCTGACTTTGGCACTTTCAAAGGGTTATCCTAGGAGGTCTGGGTCACAGCCTACAGTGGTGTTTAAAGTTTCCAATGAAGATGTGGGTACATGGTCCATTTCACTTGTGCTCCAGTCTAATAAGAAGAAATCAGCTACAAATTCCCTGCGAGGAACTCATCTTAACATAGATGCTGTCCCCTGGTACCAGCAGACCTTCTGGTTGAAAGTGAAAAAGTATAACTTCATCAAAGGTGTCATTGCAAGAGCCCAAAATAACAATCAAACACCACAGGGATGTTTGAACTGTAAGATGTTAATTCAAATACTTAGCAGCTAGAACACTGGTCTAGCCTCAGAAAAATTATAGTCCAGTCCTGGCCCTGTTACAGCCCTCCTGGGTGACCACTGGTGAGACACTTTCCTTCTTAACGCCTCACTTTCCCATCTCTAAAAAGGGGACTATTCATGCAGACCCCAATTTGTAAAAATCTTTGAGATGTACTGATGGAAAGCATGAGAAAGAAGTGGAGAGTCTTATTATTTGAGCATCTATGCAGCAGTTAAAGTACGGGGGAATGCCTCAGAATGCCATTCTGCAGTCTCTTATTTTTAGGGAGCCAGTGTTCTGGGGCCCCCTAAAATTAGGGGAAGGCACAGAAACACTGCATTCCAGGGCCCCCTAAAAATAGAAGGGCACACAAGAAGCCAGCGTTCTGATGTGTCCCCTCTAGGCTAGAGGAAAGGAGGGGCTGTGGGCTGTGAGCTGGCCCAGCCCAGTCCCCCATTCCTCCCTCTCTTCCTTGGAGTCTGTGGAGGAAGCACCCCTTGCAGACGGGGCCTGGCAGTGCATGCGTCCGGGCACTAGCCTCTGGCCCAGCTTCCCTTTGCCAGCCCCCGGGACCACCAGCCAAGCTCCTCTTACCAGTAGGGAGGCTGGGGGAGTTGGGGCAGCCGGCGGGGAAAGTGTGGGGGCAGGGAGAGTGCATAGGGAGGGGGAAGAAGTGGTCAGGATGGTAGGCTAGGGAGGGCTTGGGGGCTGAAGAGAATGGGTGAGTTATGAGGGCTAGAATGGGGGCAGGAAGCATGGGGATTGGGTCTAAAATGGATGTGGGGAAAGGGGTCTGGTGGGGTAGCTGGTGTTGGGATAGTAGCTGGGGTTGGGGGAACATGTTGGGGGCAGTAGCTGGTGAGCAGGTGTGCGAGGGGGTCGTGTGTGTGTCGGTTTCCACACCAGCATAAGGGGGTCCCGCACTGGTGTGAGCAGGGCCTGCTAATTTAAGAGCCACCCACATTATATTTTAACCCCCTGGGGGGCAGGAGCTGGGGGATGGGAGGGAAGCCCAGACTTGCGGGAGGCTTTTAGGGCCTGCCAAATTATACTTTCACCCTTGGTGCTTTTCTTAAAGCCTCCACTGCTGAAGTCAAGTGATTTATCTGAGAATCTCTGCTTTCTTTACTAATAGATAGCAGATGTCAAGCCCTCATAGCTGCTAAGTGCACAGAGAACCTGGAAAACATGTAGCAAGTGCACCTGAGAGGCTCAGACACCAGCAGGCAAATGAAATTCCCCAGATGGATTGCTTTTTTGAAAGGTTTGTTAATTTCAAGCCAATCTCCTGATTGGGAAGGAGGGATCTGGGGCATTGGGAGAGTTGTAACATTTGGCTGGTGATACCATGACAGTTTTTCTTCACTCAAAGCACCAAATTACCACTTGAGGGAGGCCACTCACTTCAAATTAGGTGATTCTGACTCAGTCAGGAATTTGCCTTGCCTAAGGGTTTGAGGGTCATAAAGACCTAGGTTTTCCTCGGAGATCAGTTCCCCATCTCATATTTTGAGTGCTGCAACTCAGCCCTTGGGCTCATGACCCCTCCCCACATGTGCTGATCTAAATAGGGCTTTAACAGCTCACAGCGTGGAGGGTGATGATGGGGGGCAGCCCCCATTCTGACCAAGAGATGACATCACATCAGCACTGGCCTGACAGCAGAGCAGTTACCTGCTGTCAGGTAAAGACAGGCTGCTTCTTGATGGAGTGAGAATATCTGTTATTTCTAGTGTCTAAAGCTAGGAAAATGAACTCGGTGCTTCTCTATCTGATCTGCTCCTCTTGCCTAATCATCATGGTATTCACGCTGAGATTTCTCATCGTCTCTATAGGGAAGAGGCTTGCCAGAACGGAGGTATGTTTGAATTCTACAGAGGTTCAAAGGCTGGGTTGCTGCTAGCTGAATGCCAGCTATTTTGATATCAGCAGGCCTAGATCATATATACACAAGAGTCCTGAAAGAGCTGGCTGAGGATATTCTGGGCTCTCTGATGTTCATTTTTAAGTAATCTACAATTACTGAGGGAATTCCAAGACACTGGATGTGTGTTAAAGTTGTGTCATAACAAAGTCCAGTCAACTGTAGACTTTGTGGCTAGTGACTGTCCCAAGAGTGTGAAACAACACCTGCATTGGGGTATGGGTATGTGTTTGTACCCTGAAGTTTCTGACCTTCTTTAGTTCCCCTGGGGCTGGCAGCTATAGTGACAGTGGTGGGGTGTACAAGGCATCATGCCCCAATGTCTGTTCCATGGTGTACAAAGAGCCAGACTAGGTAATGGCACTTCCATTCCTCTAACAAATGGCATCTCTGCAGCCTCATATGTTAGCTAGCAGCCTTCTCCAGCCCCTGTCTTGGAGGCCACCCTGGCTTTCAAGAATAGCCTAGTAATGGCCACTGAAAAATAAAAAGGTCCTCATGATGATCCAGGTGGAAACAAAATAGCTTATTAGTGCTCTGCAGCTCCCAGCCCAGTGGCCCCTGTGGCTCAGATCATGCCAAACTGTTCCTTCTATGTAATACATACAGGGGCTTTATCCACCCTCATTGGAGAGATTTTCATGGCTTTCCCACCCAGGAGTAACTCAGCCATGACAAAGGCATGCCGATAAGGGCCATTTGTCATGCATTCCCTAAATGATTTACAGGAACTGCTGTTAGCTGGATGTTGGATTTCTCTCCCATGGTCTGAATTCAGTGCACGGTAGCTGAGGTTAGTTGCAAGCTCACCCCATGATTTGTGTATGTCCTGTAGACTCCTGCCATCAGCATTTCCTGTTTGTCCAGCCCCTGCATTATTCCAGTGGCCTTCTTTACAGGCTCCACTGGAATGTGGGAAAAGCAGGACCCTGACACAGGATGTCTCTCCCAGAAGGTGTATCTTCCCTCTGGCCCACCCTAGCGATCAGTTGATGCCAGAGGATTGGTAACCAACTCTGTCATTGCTCTCCCTGTATTACGGAAAAGCTCTCCTGTGACACTGCTGCTTTCTCTGGGTCTGGCAGGCTTCTCAGAGGAAGAGGAGGCACAGATGCAGAAAGGAGAAACCAAAAGGTAAGCAGCCTCTCCCCACCCAATGCTGTAGAAGTTGCAGCAGATCAGGGCCCTATGCACAGCGGAGAACTAGAGTCTATCCCTTCAGCTCCTGCTGCTCCTGTGAAGGCCCAGGAATGCCCAGAGCTGTACAGAGGAACTGACTGGGTTCTATTCCCAGGTTATCCCTGAAATGCAGGGCGCTGGCATGCTAGGGAGAAAGCAGAAGGCACATCAACTTGTCTCACTCTGTCTTTTCTGTCTCAGTTCTGGCAGATTTTAGACACGGGGAGCGCGAGCTGGAGAAGGCCTGTGCATCCCTACAGACGGGGTAAGCAGGGCTCAGCCACTATAATCTACAGCGGGTCGGTCCCTACCTCTACTCTCATGAGTTTCACCCTTCCCACTAGGGCACCAGCCCTCTTCATTCCTCCCTGCCCCACGTAGCAGACACAAGATTTCTCTCTTTTAAGAGTGAGCACTTCATTCCCACCCAGCAGAAGCTGATGTCTCTAATCCACCCCTTGCACAAGGAAGTACGGTCTTTCATTTCTTGAGGAATCACACAGCTCATTCAACCCAGGAGGGGAGATAAAAAACTCTAAGGTGAGAAGGATCAATATGATCACCTAGTGTCATATGCACAATACAGGCCATTGAAACATCACCCATGCACTCCTGCAATAAGCCTCTATTCCATGGCTGAGTTATTAAAGTCCTCAACTCGTGGGGTATGTCCACACAGGCTTCTTATTTCGAAACAACAGAGGTTGTTTCAAAATAAGAAGCGGCACGTCCACACAATGCACTGTTATTTCAAAACAATGCGACCTGTTGTTTCGAAATAACGGCTGTTATTTCGAAACCATTAAACTTTGCATCTAATAGAAACAAGGGCATTTGGACACGTTGTTTCGAAACAACATCATTGTTTTGAAACAACTGTTCAAAACAACATGTCTGAATGGCCTTGTTTCAAAATAACCATTTGAAATAAGGGCTATTTTGAAAGCAGACTTTCCCTTAATTCGAATTAACAAACTGTTAATTCGAATTAACTTATTTCAAAATAACTCATTTCGATATGGGTTATTTCAAAATAATGATGTAAGTGTGGACATAGCCATGGTCTAAAGACATTAAGGTACAGAGAATCCACTAGACAGTGAGTCATCACTCATACTACAGAGGAGGGCAAACAACCCCAGAGCCTTTGCCAAACAACCCTGGAGAAAATTCTTTCCAGACCCCAATATGGTGACAAGTTAAACCTTGAGCGTGTGGCCAAGACTTGCCATCCAGACCCCCCAAGAAAGAATTCTCTGTAATAACTCAAACCCACACCATCAAACGTCCTGTCACAGGCCACTCGCATATTCACCCCCAGTAGTCAAAGACCAGTGAATGCCAAACTAGGCCCTCTCACCATACAATCCCCTCCATAAATTTATCAAGCTCCGTTTTGAAGCCAGTTAGGTTTTTGCCCCCACTGATGAGCTCAGAAGGCTATTGCAGAACTTCATCCCTCTGAGGGATAGAAACCTGTGTCTCATTTGAAGTTGAAACTTTGTGATGGCCAGTTTATATCCTTTAGTTCATGTGTCCGCATTGGAGCTGAACTTAGATAATTCCTTTCCCTCCTTGAACTGGTGTGTCCCATCCTCCCTACATGAAAGGGGGTGAAATGCTTTATAGGAGCAGCTCTGTCTGCTGTAGGAATGTGAGATGGAGAATTCAGTGAAGAGGGCAGGCACTTTTGGGATGGTGATTCCTCGGGCTATTTGGAATGAAAGGAACCTAGCAGCACTTGGGTCATTTATTCCTCCTCTGGCCACTCTGTCGGCTGCCTTTTGCCAGCCCCTTCAATATACACCTTCCTCTTCTGAAACTGCCTCCTCTGCACTATGACCTCTGGATCTTACAAAATAAACAAGGAGTCATGTGGCACTTTAAGACTAACAGATTTAAGGCTCCACCCAGCTCTCTGATTCTAGACAGCAACTCACAGCTGTTATTGGTGAGCCTCAGGACTGAAGATGGGGAGAAGCACTGTTCTACAGTAGAGGAGAGCAGGTCCAGCAAGCACTTAACAAAACAAGACTCCTAGAGGATTCTTAATTGGCCTTAGCTTTGACTAGGAGACTGGGCTGTTTAAACATGCCCGAGGCTCACACACTCTTCCCTAGACACTGGTCCTCCTTTGCAGGGCTTCTATTCAAATGCTTAGCTTCTTTGGTTCAGATGGTAATGACCTTTCAATCACAAAAAGACTGAATGACACTTTGCTGTCCTTTGCTCAGAGAAAGGGAAGAACATTTCATTACTCCTGCATTTTACGTTCAAGTGAGTTTTAAATGCATGCCAGCCAAAGGATCTTCCCATCTGGCTGAGCCCATAAGCAGAGTGTTTGTGTGAGTGTGTGTGTCTGCATGTGCTCATACTGATAAAGTTTGGCCCTCATCCGGTCCACCTCTCCCCAGCCAGCTTGGCAGGATTACACAGGTGGGAACTCAAGAGAGAGATGAATTGATGGTGTGCATTGATACGAAGGGGTGTTAAACTCTAGAGCACGGTCCCCCCTTATTCCCAGGGCCCCATTATAATAGGTGCTGCAGGAGTGTGCGATAAAAGGGTTATTTTTATATATAAAATATCTTATCTCTCCCACAGTCTGAGTGTGACAAAATCAGTGCAGACCCAGCTCTCCTTTTACTCTGTGAAATGCTTGGCTTCCTCCTGCTGCAGTGCTGAATGTGGATTTCCAGGAAAGGTCCCAGGCACTCCAAGTTCAAACACCAGACTTCTGCATGCACCAGAGATCCAAGAGCCATGTGTCTGCTGCTCAAGATCCCAATATCATAAGGCTCCCCAGAGTCTGGCATCCCCTGACGTGGTCCTGTCTGGGCTTGTACCCAAGGTGGTGGCCAAAATGAAGGCTCATGTGGTTCAGAAGTCCTTGGAGATCCGAATGCAGGCATTTCCAAAGATGGTGAGGGAGTCACACAGAAATGCTCCCCTCATCAGAGAGACCCCAATTCATGTGTCACTCCCTTCCCCAAAAGCGCAGGGGAAACCCAAGATGATGGCATTTCCAGCAATGGGACATGAGTCTGCCCAGCCTGTGGAAAACTATGTAAGCCAAGAACATCTGGTTGTGCAATGGGGGCAACCCATTCCAGACCCACAGTCCCTGGCAAAGCTGCGTCCCGCTGCCCCTGCCACCAGAGCAGGTGTGGAGTTCTGCGAGATGGAGACGGATTTCCTGCTTGATGAGGTCCGGGAGAACTTGGACTGGCATGTGCAGTGCAAGAAGCTGCAGCAGGAATGGGGTTTGCCAGATACCCTGCAGAAATCCCAGTGGGCTTTCCTGCCCTCAGCACCCAAGCTGAGTGCACTGAAGCAAAGAACCAAGCAGGAGGTGGTTCCCCTCCTCACAGAATTGTTCTTTCTTGAGAGGGATGTTAAAAAGCAGCTGGAGTCCCACATTCTAAAGATGCAAGTGCAGCAGAAGTGCGGGCTGCCCACGAGGATCCAGGACTCCCTGCGGAGGTTCATGTCTCCTGCCCCGGGGGAGAGAGGCCAGCTGTCCTGCCCCATGAATGGTGGCATCGTGACTCCATACCTGGCACCATTCCCTCTACATTCCAAGAAGGCTGAGTCCATTCAGATGCCTCCAAAGACCCCCACCAAGAGGCGGGTGGAGGGTGTATGTGACTTACCCATGGATGCAAGGCAGCAAATGGCCAAGGCAAACTCCTGGAAGCATCCTGTGGCAGCAACATCCCAAGGGAAGAAAACTCCAGAGAATCACAGAGCATTGCACATGGGTATGCCAAGCACAAGCCTCTCTCACTCCAGACACCCCCCAACACAAGTGCAAGATGCCAACCTGGAGAAGGGCAGGAGTGTTGGCACAGGAGAGAACCAAACAAACCTGGATTGCTGCTCCCTACCATCAGGGATGGATCAGGCATCACCACCTCTAGCATCCAAAATGACAGAAGAGACATTTGAAGTGGTCTCCCACTTTGACAGGTGCAATCTGGGAATGCCCTTTCCCAGTGTGAGTGGCACCAAAGGGACTAAAGAGTTGATGAAGCTGCACTTTGAGAAGACTATTATCTCAGAAGAAAGTTCTCACCCAGAGCCAGGCCGAAAGACAGATGAAGGCAGAGCAGATCTTCCCAGGACCCAGCACCACCAGGGTGTCTCCAAGACACCAGACTCTGCGCAGGTCACAAGATCTATCCTTGACTCTCTTGTTGCTGGACAGGCTGCACACAACCTTCAGCTCAAGTGCCTCATGGAAATGTTGAACAGCTATTGCCACACCTCAGTGGAATACTCTGTCTGCCAGCAGTGCCACATGGTACAACCAGAAAAAATAAAGAATAAGGAAACTCAGAAGGAGATGCGAGTATCTCCTGAGCTGAGCTGTACTAGAGGCATCACAGCTCCACAGAAGTTTGATGGGACAGTGAAATCAAAGCTCTCCCAAGACCAGCCACCAATAGAGGTCTGCAAGAAATGCAACAAGCGTCAGCAGAAGACACCAGCTGTCTCTGCAGGCCCAAACTTGCCCAGAAGATCACATGGACTTCCACAGCGCTTCGCTCCAGAAGAATCCTCAGTCCCGTACAACTACAACACGATGCTAGGGGTGGGGCTTCTTCAGTCTGAGGAGAGTAAGACACAAGCAGGAATGAGTGAAAAGCAGTCCACCAAGCAACCAAAGATGTTGTCCGTTGCTACAAGCACAACAGGGCTTTCTGAAAGTCTGGCAAAAACAACGAGGCATCCTGGTGGTTCTCCTCCAAAGCCAGCAACTATCCCCAGGGCTAGGAAAATGCCCCCAGTCCAGAACAAAATTCCACTTTGCAAACAGATATTAGCATGCTTCAAGAACATCTTCTCAAGCTCCAAAGTCAAGTGAAGACCCACTAGTTATCCAGAAATCTCAAGCCTCAAAAAAAAAAAAAAACAAAACAAAAAAAAAACAAAACAAAAAAAAAAACAAACAAAAAACACAAACAAACAAAAAAACCAAAAAAACACAAACAAACAAAAAAACCAAAAAAACCCAAAAAACAAAACAAAAAAACCCCCACTGTCCCCTTATTTCAGCTTCTCGTTCCTAATCAGCACCTATGTCCAATAAAGATAGAAGTTATTTAAAACTCTGATGGCTGTGTTTCAAACTCATTGCAACTGAGCAGGGAACATCTCTTATTAGAGTTCCTGTCCACAGGTATATCCCTATGTGTCCCATTGACTCACGGACACAACCCCAGACTTCTCTCCCTAGGTGCTCTGCATTGCTGATGTAGACAAATCCTTCAGTTTGAGATCATCAACTAGTCTTCATTCATTCTTTAGGAAGTTTAGGGTTCTTGTCTGAATCAGATCACAAAGACATCTGAAACAAGAGGCCCACAGGAATGCTTGGCAGAGAAAGTCACACAAAACTTAGGTTATCTTTATAAAATTTGTTTACATCTAAAAGCACAAATGGTAACCTGAGAACTAGGAGAAACTTATATATATATTATATATATAACCAAATACAATTAAACTCATACATAAGAAATCATATCTTTAACAAATTTTGATACTTAAAACTCAATAACTTACTCAGAGCCTGGTTTCCCAGCTTGCTGGAGAGAGATGTGTGAAACCTTGATTTGAAAGGAAGGGTGCTCAGGAAAGACTTTGGTAATTTTACCTGGTATCTAATCTAGACTTGGGGAAGTAACTTCATAAACCAACTACCAAGGAAGTAAAATCAAGTTGGTCTATGTTCTAGAGAAAGACAAGCTGGAAAGCTAGCAGCTAAAAGTTGAGAGAGAAGAGCTAATAGCTAAAAAGCTGCCCTTAGTAACAGGTTTGGGTTTTTATATCTTTCTCAACTTAGAGGTGAAGCTAACTTGCTGTCTCTCACAAATATGGGGAGATCACCCCAGAAACTGTAGGGGTACCTCTATGTCATTGGTCAAGGGATTTGTGCATATGATTGACATATAACTAATGTTTGATTAACACTTTTCTGCCCTTCTGAAAGTGTCATTATTATTTATGGATATCTTTGTGGGTTTTGTGACGTTCTACCAAATGTCAAAGGGTCCAAACTAGAAAATCATGAGTTCTCTTGCTGACTCCTGACCTGAGTGTGATGATCAAAATATAGCTTCTTGGATCTATGCATCTCTGAACACTGATGAACAAACAGACCCATCTGTCTAAATTCTAACCTAATTCTATCTTGTTTTCTACTTATGCCTACACCTTTTGACTGTTCCTACAAGCTGTATATTTTCTTATACAGGCCCATAAGTTACCTTGCATTTCAGCAGTCAATATAAAGGTTATGCTAACTTATGAACTTATGCTAAATATAAACAGAAATCAGATAGTCACAGAAACTGGAAAGCACCATGAGAGGTCATCAAGTCCAGTCCCCTGCCCTCATGGCAGGACCAAGTACCCTCTGAAAATATCCCTGACAGGTGCTTGTCTAACCTGCTCTTAAACACTTTCAGTGATAGAGATTCCACAACCTGCCTAAGCAACTTATTCCAGTCGTTAATCACCTTGACAGGTAGGACATTTTTCCCAATTTCCCAGCTAAACCTCCCCTGTTGTAATTTAAGCCCCTTGCTTCTTGTTCTATCATCAGCAGTTAAGGGGAACTGTTTTTTCTCCCTCTTCCTCATAGACAACCTCTTAGGGTGCATCTACACTTACAGGTTAGGTTGACTTAAGGAGGCTTAAGTCGACCTAACCTACTCCCCCATCCACACTGGGCATTTATTAAGTCAAACTTCAGTGTGTTTCTACAACTACCTTGCCTTTAGTGTGCTTAGGGCATGCTTATTTTAGCAGTAAGATGACTGCTTAAATTCCTGTCTGAGAACAGACTCACCATGGACTGATCCTCAGTGACCAGAAGTTTGAAAATTTCGTCTTTGGTTTGTCTCAGAAAAAAACTGTTAAAACAAATATTTTGCTCATCAGCTACATAGAATAAAAAAAAATGGCTATTTGTCCAGCACTCTCTAATTAGGGCCCCTCATTGTAGTATTGAGGCATCCAATCAGAGGGTCACCACCACTGTTTTAGCAAGGGGCATTGCCCTCTTCACCCTTGAGTAAACCCCATATTCTGGGTGTGCATGTGCAGCAGGCCAGAAGCTGTAGGGTAATCTACATTAGTTCCACATTTACAGAAAACTCTCCCAAGCAAATTAAGCTAGAGACATCTGGGCAAACAGCCTGATCTCAAGCTGCGTGGGCCAGGAGCTCTTCAAAGCCCGCACCTGCCAGACATACCAAACATGTTGAGGCAGTCATGTCCCACACAACCCCAGGGCAGACTGTGGTGAGGCTGTTGGAGCAGGGCAGGAGGCTGTATCTACTGCAGAAGTGGATAGACAAGCTGAGTGAGGAACAGTTGACTCTTGAGTCGGTGGTATTGCACCAGGCAATTCATCTGGGAATGTCCCCTTGGGACATGAATAATCTGGCAACATTTGATTTTAAGGCCACCACCCAGTGAGCTAAATCTGCATTTTGGATATTGTACGAAAAGAGGTCCTGTCTGGGTGATGACTGTAGCAGGAACCAATTTAGCTCCAGAAGCATAGCTCTGAGTTAGGATAATTCTCTTGTAGACTAGAAGTTCATTCTTTGGCTCTGGGTGCACATCTAATGACTTGGTTTTACTGTTCAAACTGCTCAGCTCATCATGCTTGGCAGGGTTTCAGCCAGTCGAAGGAAGTGCATGGCTGTCATCCCATCATTAGAAAGTACAGAGACACTTAGGTTGAAGCATGATGTGTGTTTTTGAAGAATAGTAAGAAGGCGTCAAGACACTTTTGAAGGGAGGAATCTCCCCTTGCAGATTTTAACGCTTGTTTGATAGTCTATACAGCTATCCCTCTAAAAATGTCTAAATAGAATTTCTTTAAGGTTATAACCATACTCAAAGAACAGTAGTGAATGGTTCATTGTCAAATTCGAACAATGTATCATTCTTGTAGCTGCTACATTGGTCTGTCCTGTGTCCAGTACTATTCCATATTTTCATTAATGGCTTGGATAATGGAGATGAGGATTGTTTATGAAATCTGCATACGGCACCAAATTGGGAGGGGTTACGAGTTCTTTGGAGGACAGGATTAGAAGTCAAATTGAACCTGCTAAATTATCAAATTGATCAGAGGTTAACAAGATGAAATACACTCGAGGTAAGTGGAAAGTATTTCACTTAGGAAGGAAAAGTTAAATGAACAACTATAAAATGGGCAAAAACTGGGAAGGTGACAGTACTACAGAAAAGGATGCGGGAGTTATAATAGATCGCAAATTGACTCTAGGTCAAAGTAATGAAACTGCAAGATAAATAATCTAGAGTGTATTAATAGGAATGGCCTATATAAGGAACAGGACATGATTGTCCACTGCTCAGCACACCTGAGACCTCAGATGACATACTACATTAATTCTACATACCACCCATTAGTAAAGATGTGATAAATTAGAGAGAGGGCAAAGGAGAGCAAATAGAATGATAAAAGATTTAGAAAACTTGAGCTATTAGGAAAGGTTAAAAAACTGGCATGTTTAGCCTTGAAAAAGAAGAACAGGGGAGGGGGGATTTGAAACCCTTCTTCAAATATGTTAAGAGCTCTTAAAAAGAGGACAGTGATCAACTGTTTACCACGTCTGTGGAAGGTAAGCAAGAAGCAATGGGTTTAATCGGCATCAAACATCATTTAGAGATGAGGAAAAACTTTCTAATTCAATGGATAGTTCAGCAGTAGAACAAGTTACCTGGGGACGGAGTGAAATCCCCAGCACTGAATTTCATGCCATCTCAAGGTCTTTTCCAGACCCCCTTTTTCTATGATTCTGGTGGAGTTTCTCCATTACCTCCAGTTTACTCTCTCAGGTTTTGCCCAGTTTTAGATTCCAGCAGTGATCCCTCCCCTTCCCCTGGAAAGGGACCATGGCCCACCATTTAGGATCTGGCAAACTGAGTAAAGTGTTTCTTGCTGCCCCCTTTCTTGCTGGCTTAACATCACAAAACATGACCTGTAAATACTTCAAATGATCTCATGAGTTTGGTCCTCTGTTGTCACTAGGTTCTCCTCTATGATTCACTATTCTGAAGTACTGATAGTTTTCCCCTGAAGGGGATAAGGAGTTCCAAAAGCTGAATGAATGTTATTACGAGTGACAAGTCACCCAAGGACTCACTCCAGAATTGCATGCGTGTTAATCATTCAATACCATCCTGCTTAAAGGGTTTCTCCCACAGTCACAGAACTTTTTGTTGTTGCTCACTTATATGTTTTTGTAAGGAAGTAAAGTTGCTGCTAGATTATGGCTATGACTACACACAGGCAGTTAAAACCATTAAATTGATTTAAAAGGCCCCCCACTAAAAACTCACATCAAACTAGCATGTCTAGGGAACACGCTTGCTCATTTGATTGAAGACAGGGACACCAAAGGAGGGGTGGCAACATGGCCCCCAGGATGAGCCATGCCACCCACTCAATCCCCTGCCTGGAAGCCAGCATCCCTGAGAGAGGAAAGGTCACATGTCTCAGTCCCCATTCAGAGAGCTAACCAGTCCCCTCACTGTCAGCTGGGTTGCTCCCTCTTCCTAGGGGCCAACAACCTGTGTCTCCTTCCTGAATCACCCCACATTCTCCTTGGGTAGATTTGCCTAGTTGTCTGAAATACACAGACACCAGCTGTAACATTCCCCACTTGCAATTTGCACTGGTCTGCCACTGTGCCACCCCAGTACTCCACTACAGAGTCCTGACTTATGTCACTTTGCTATGTGAACCCACTCCTTGATAATCTCACACTCAGTGTCCTGTATGTAATCGGCCCCTCACCCAGTGAAGTGTCCTCTCACTAGCCACCCTTGGGATGTGCCCCAGAACACGCTCCCAGTCCCAGATGAACCCCTAAGAACTAATGTGGGTTTAGTGCTGCCCACTTCATATTGCAAGCTCATTTACACTTGCCCCTCATTTTCACAAAATTTGATACCCCCAGTTTTTGCACCCAATGAGGCATTCACACATGTTCTCATTCAATATGTCACTGTTTTAAATAAAAAAAAAACTGAGATTTTAAGTGATTATAAGTCAAATTAATATCAAGCAAATGATTATCCACTCAAGGTGATAATTATAATCAAAGAAAACCTGAATTCTAAAGATCGGTGTTTTCAGTTTATGTCCTGCTTACCCACAGACTTGGCCGTGGATATATTTGCAACCTGATTCGTCCCGCCCTGCAGACAGGTTACCAGTCCTTAGTGTTTCATTGAAGATGGAATCCAGGGATAAGCTTCTAGCCATGGGTGTCTATTTTTTCTTTTCAGCTTCCTTGACATCTCCTGGTGTCAGGCAAGGAGCTATGTCTCACAATGGGTATTATTCCTTGCACTTGAGCAAAGGTGCTGCAGATTCTTAACTAGTCCATTGTTTTGGCATGCATGCCTTTGCTGGGCGTGGAAACCCAGCTCTGTTTGTCTGCATCTGTTCAAGCCATGCAAGGCAACTGGGGCCTGACCTGGCCAAGTTTAATAGCTGTACATGTTACATTGCAGGAAACACACTAACTTAAATGTCATATCCAGTACACCAGGACCATTTCTAAAACACCTTACATGACACACTTTGCATTAGGCTATACACAGTTACACTGAAAGGGTGAACAGAAAATATACACAGATCACACTACAGGGGTGTGGGGTGCAAAATGTCACACCAGCCACCTGAGAACATTCACTGGCTAGTTGGTTTGGGACTTTTGTTTCCTGACATTGGTCTCCATACCTCCTCGGCCCATCCCTTTTCTGGCAGAAGCGATCCCTTTGTCTCTTTCCAGCCACCTCCGTTAGCATATCTTTTCTGTATTTGCCAGGTGCTTGTCTACTTGCTGTAGGAGAGATCTGTATCTCAGTCCCCTGAGCTATGCTAAATGTCTCTGAACATGCATGATGCTGCAGGAAACATGTCATAGTAATGATGTAGAACAGGTTATGAGCAATGTTCCCTCTAAGGCTTGACGGCTTGTGTGCAAAATTTTCAACCCGTGTGCAAAACTTTTTCTGAATAAAATTTTTGTGCAACTTCACATGATGGAAATTATTGAAAAATATAGAACAATGAAAAATTAATGTTATTTAAATTGTTTTTATTAATAATTTGAATGTATTCTATGCTTATTTAACATTTTGTCTCATCAGTTTTTCAATCCTGTTTGTCTGCCTTTGTCGGCTTTCCAAAATGTATAAACACATAAAAAAGTTAAAATTAAAGCAATTAACTTGCCTCTCATTTTTCATTTTGCACAGCAGCCCATTTTACAATTTTAAAAAAATGGTCCTAAATTGTTCCTAGCCAGTTCAAATGTGACCCTTTACTTGTTTTACTTAATTGGTCACTATTACTAATCTTGATCACAGTATACTTTATTCCTTCATTTTATTAGTGTTTGCTATATATTTTTTCCCCAGTTTAACCCTTCCCTAAGGAGCAACAGGCCAAAAGGTAAAAAAAAAAAAAAACCAACCCAGGGCTTGACCCTGTGATTACAAATCTGTTATTCTACCAACTGAGCTACAGGCATTCCATATATAAAAATGTCTAGGCATAAAGGATAACTGTGTACTCCACTGCCCCTTGATCCCATCCCCCCAAAACTGCTCTTTATTCTGTGTGTGCATCTGTGCAGCAAACTCTTAACATCAGGATGGTGGGTTCCAGCACTGTGCCCCCCCCCGTCTACTTATCAGAAGTAAAAGGCTGGACAATCACCTGTTTTTAGAATGCCTGAGGGAGGAAGGACATGAAGGTAAAAAGGAGCCCTTGGATAGCTAGCAACTCCCCCCCCCCAC
>ML682093.1:1400343-1442834 GCA_007922195.1 Podocnemis expansa
CAGGCCTGTCCCCCTGCCCATCTTCAGCTGCTCTTCCACCCTGCCCCGTCCGCCAGTTAATCCTTGGCCATGGTTAAGGCCTGTCCCCCCCACTCCTCATCCAATCCTCAACCACTTTGCCAGACTAGGGTTACCGGGTACCAAAGCATGGAAAGGACAACAGGGGAGTACAAAAAGGAGGATGTTGGAGGACACATATGCATCTGGGACTCCACCTGGGCCCCCTTCATCCACCCAGCCAATGCTCCCCCCCCAAATGCTTGCCCCATTGATCACCCAACTCCAGGGAAATCTGTCTAGCCCCTAGTTACAGCATGAGATTAATTGCAAGAACAGAGGCTCAAGAATATCAAATGAATGGCTTAAGTATTTTTCCTCTTCACATTAAAGTAACTGTAAAGCCAACCACTTTAAGGAGTCACAAAACTAAGTATTGAATGTTTATATCAAGGTGCAAGGAGAATCACACTGCAGAACTCCTATCCAGACTGATGTTTTTACATTGTGAGTTGCAAACGGAAGCACACCGCCAATAAATTTAATGTAGTAATTATGGACAAGATTAAAACCAGTTTTAACACACTAAGTTCCTTCACAGAATTCACTCATTGTTTGACACACAGAGGGATGGGCCCTTGACTACATGAAGCCTAACAGAATTTGAGTTGTTGGCTTCTAAAGGAAAAGTAATCTCTGTCAGCAGTATTCTCCCCATGACTTGAAATTAGGGGTGTGGTGCAGGGGGTGCTCACTCATTTGCTCTAACACTGTTACTAGCCAACAACTGGGGGGTATAGGCCGAGTGTACAGAAATCCCTGTCTAGCCTCAGTTTTGAGCCTCACTGTGCAGTATTTTTAAAAAATCACAGACAAGCTCTTTAGATTTTATACACTCAGGAAAGGAGAAATGAGAAAAAATGAGATCTGCTGGTTTTTATGTACAGACCTACCTGAAACATAACCTTTTACCTAAAATGCAAATGTCTGGAAACATCATATCCTACTATGTCTGCCATAAATCACAGATGGATATATATCTATTTTATGACCATTGACATTTTGTTTGCTTTTATGTGAAATACACATCAAATGCGGCGGGGGGGGATGAAGTAGAAGTTTGTGACTATCAAATGCTCCACCCAAGAGGACAGCACCTATTCTTGAATGCAATGATCAGTTTTTTCCTAAATAACAAAATAAAAATAACCATAGAGTATATAGGCAAAAGCAAGCTGCTTGTTTTCTATGATTTGATAAACTAACAAAGGGACAAATATTGCAATCCTTACTCCATCAAATTTCCCACTGACTTCATTTAAAGCATAGGATCAGGCCCAGCCCAGCAGCTACTTTAGAATGGATAATACTTTCATATCTGTGTATCTTACTAAAATTTAAGGACACATCTATAGTGGACTAATCTCTTCTTGGAAAGGAGAAACAAACTGAAAAAAAAAATCACACTGGGAAAAGGAAAATCTTACAGATTCAAAGCTCCTCACAACCAAAAGTGAACTTTGTTGGCCCTCTAAACAAAAGATTTGTTGTCAAAAGCCAAAGTTCATTAGCAGGAATAAAGATCTCCCTTAGCCTAGCCCTTAGAGAAAGAAACCTCCCCAGAAACTAAGCCAAGCAGGGCAGCGAAGCAGGAAGCAAAGAAGGAATCACAGGTTTCTCTCTGGGCACTTCAGAGACCCCATCAGGGTGAAGAAAAGCCCCAACCCCTCCAAAAAAATAAGATTAAACCTTCCCCAAAATCAGGTGCGGGGAAAGGGGAGAGGACCTGAGCTGGAGCCTGGAAAGAAGCCAGGGGTGAGGAGCTAAAGCAGCAAACCGAAACCAGGTGTAGCACTGCAGCTGGAATGCCTGGAGCAGGGAGGAGGGCAGGGCAAGGAGGAGCAGTCTTAAAGCGATACACCACTCCTCCGTTTCTTGGCTGAGCCTCAGCAGCTCTGTCGGGCTGTCCCAGCCAGTCCTGCCCCTCCCCGTGCGCGGGGACTGGAAACCCCTGCGCGGGGAGGGGTTTCTTATGTGCGTGGCCGCGCAACCGCGCACCTTAGAGGGAACAGTGGTTATGAGCATTCATAAAAAAACATTGTGAGATGAAATTGGCAACAAGTGGAACAATTACAGTGTACAAGTGAACAGGAAAATCATATAGATCATAACCCAGGATGCACAGGTGTGCAACCCATGACACCCTCCATAAATTTATCAGGCTCAGTTTTGAAGGCAGGTATGTTTTTCTGCCTCCTTGGCTCCCTTTGGAAGGCTATTCCAGAACTTTACTCCTCTGATGGTTCGAAACCTTTATCTAATTTCAAGCCTAAATTTCCTGATGGACACTTTGTTCTTGTGTCCACATTGCTGTTGTACTCAATTTCTCTCCCTTCCTGGTATTCATCCCTCTGATGTATTTACACAGAGCTATAATATCACCCCTTTCCTGGACAGTTTCCTACCAGTGAGCTGGGCTGCTCCACAGACGTAGGGGCCTGGCTCCCCATCTCCTTGCTAGGTTTCCTCCTCTCCCACCCAATATTCAGTCTCTTGGTGTCCTGAGCAGCATTTTGCCTTTCTCCCCAAGCCACTCCAACTGGTCGGGCATTCTGTCGACTGGTCAGCTGCCTTGAGAGGACATCTCCTTCCTTGGTCTGCCCCACTGAACTGCAGGTGCTGGCTCTTTTTGTCCCTCTAATTTGGGGAATGGTCCCACTATTCTGGGGATCCTTCCTGGCTCACATGCTGTCCCTGTGGAACTGGCTAACAAACTTATCTTAATCCTTGTTCCCACTCCCTTTACCCAGACACCCGCTTGACCTTGAGCGCTCCCCCACACTTTCCTGCATGGCGGATTCCCTGTAGCCCCAACAAGGCTGGGCCCCTGATTCTCGGCATCAAACCCCAATGTCATAGTGGTCACTTAGGGCAGCTGGGACTTGAGTATCAGCACTCTGGTCTACCGTCTCTGCACTAGATGCTTCCTTGATCCACCAATTGGTGCATATAGTGCAGAGCAAATACAATTAAACAGCAACCAATTCAAATGTAAGAAAAAAAGAGAAAAGTTGAAGGAAGACACCTAAGGCTGCCTCCTGAGATAGGGATCCTGCACACAGCATCTCTAGGGTGTAAGAATTTTAACAGCCTGTTTCTCACACATCACCAGCCTCCTCTTCAGCTGTGCCGCAGGGATGCAGAGAGTCAGACACTTGCATTTATATGGCCACATGCCCCCAGAAGCTAGCCTACAGGGCCCTTCTCCCCAGCATCAGCTCTCCATTGGAATAATCCCCATCCCAATCTTGCCTGTGCAGCCCCTTAATCGATGGTGCCTCACTATCCCAGGCCCTCCTTGCTGTCCCCAGCTGTTCACCACACTCAGATCCAGACAGCTCCAGCTCCCAGCCTCACTCCGCTTCAGTGCTTAACTTTCTGAGCTGCTCCTCGTGCCCCTCTGGTTCTCCTGCTGGGAGTCAGTTCAGCTTCACTTCCTGCACTGCTCCGGCCTCCTGCTCACAGCTCCAGATGGCTCCAGCCTGAGTGCTGCTTTCCTCACTTGGGCTCCCTGGGCTGCTCCTCTGATTCTTCCACTGTGGAGAAGCTCTTCTCAGGAAGCTGCAGCTCACACAGAGGGCAGGACCACCCCCTGATGAGGGAGCAGCAAGGGCAATAGACCCAGTCTCCGCACTTTCCTGGGTCCCACAGGGCTGACCGGTGTTCAGTGCAGTTTCCAGTGAGGCCATCCACAGCCATCAGCTGGTCCTGGCCTGCTCCCTCTGCAAGGGGTGGACCAGCTGGCTCATGGGCAGGAACATGGAACCTGACCTCTGGGCCAGTCTGCTCTTCCCTTCCACAGCCTTTTTTTTGGGTGGGGGGGAGTGTCCTCTCAGGCTGGTTGTTCCTGGGCTTGGCTCTCCTCTCAGGGATGCTCCTGCCTTCCACCAGTCAATTAGGCTGACCTAGAGTGTTGGGCTCTCCCTACTGGCCATGTGGACTGTCTGTCTCTGGCTCCTGCTTCCTCAAGAGACTGCCATCTAGAAGACCAATCTAGTCTCTCAGAAAGGGGCTAATAGACCCCTGACAATAATTAGTTGTTTTCTGCATTTTGTTAGAGGAGGAGAGGGCTATTGACGCTATCTCCTCAGTGCAAATAGCTCACAGCTTATTGGCCAGTTGTGGGTTGAGGCAGCAGCTCTCAGCTGTCCTGAGTATCCTCAACACCAGGGAAAGCTGTTGGCCACCCCTCAGGGGGAGAAGGGAAAATGCCTGTCCCCTTCCGGGTCTAGCATTTGAATCTACTGGAGAGTTATGAAAGTCTTAGCTGCCTAATGGCACCTGTTCAAGCCATACTGCCCAAAGTACCCCTTGCAAACACCCCTCTGATCTGCTCCATCTTCATACCCCTCTTCCATTCACCTGCTCCCTCCAGGGTGAGGCCATTTTTCAGTTTTAATTGGTAACTCAAGAACACACTGAGCTCCCCTGCCCCTCATCCCTCAAGGAGGAAACAGGGGCTTTGTCTGAACCACTGTGGCATAGGGACTGGCCTGATAAAACCATATCATTAAGTTGTGTCATGGAAAGCCATGGGGATCTCCTATGAGTGAGTAAGGATATGCATGCATCTGCGAGGCCCAAGACAACTGGGACTTATCAGCACCCTGGGATCCCCTGTTCATCAAACACCTGGGCCAATTGGTTCACTACAGCTGGCAGACAAGAGGCTGCTTCCTCCTCTTCTCTGCTGAGAGGAGGGTTGGAAGTGCTGCAGGGTTAGTCACCAAGAGGAAGAGGTGGGTAGGTGACCCCTGTAGTGAGCTGTAAAGGGACATACCAAGGGCCAATAGCCATCCTGTGCGAGCCAGAGGAGGGAGGCTGCTGCAGCAGGGTGGGTTGGGATCAGTTGGGTGAAAGACTCTACCCAGCTTGAGGGGATGCAGATGGCTGCCAAAATGAATGGGGCACTAGTAAGGGACATTGTACCTAGGGTTCTAGGTGATCAGTGCTCTCTTGTGCCTTCCAGGGTTAAATATCAAGTGCCTGAGGTTGAGTGATTGAATACAGAGCGAAGGGGTGTGTGGACACATGTGCACACTTGGTATGTCTACACTGAAGAGTTTTTTTGGTATAAGGAGGTTTTTCCATGTCCAGGGAAGCATTTGCTTTTTCAGAATAAAGCAGTTCTGTATTTCACAAAAACTAAGCACGTTTTCAAAATCACTAAACCCGCTTTAATTTCAAAACAGCAAATCTTTCGAAATAGTTATTTCAAAAAAAGCCATTCCAGGATGTAGAATTGGCTTTTTTGAAATAATTATCAGGGGATTCTGCCCCATCCCGCAGGGCTGTATTTTGTCAGGGGTCCCTCCCCTGGCAGGGCAGGATTCCCAGCCTGGGGACAGATGTCCCAGCAACTTTGTTCCCCACAGGAGACAGAGTCCACTAGGGGGGCAGCCAGGGAACCCCAGAGGGACTGTGCTCCCAGCTGGGCAGCTAAGGAAAGGGGGAGCTTCCTCCCCCCCAGGCATGCTGATCTCCCCCCCCCAACCCCAGCCCCTGTGTTCAGGCTGGGGGATGCTCACAAGGAGCTAGGAGCCTGGTCAGTTTCATAGCTGTGAAATTGACCAGGCTGGGAGCTGCTTGCTGGGTGCAACAAGCAGCTCAAAGCCCAATCGGGCTCCTAGCTCCCTGCTAGCCAGTGTTCCCTCTAAGCTGCATGGCCACACAGCCTCTGCCTGGCACAGGGAACACTGCTGGCTGCGCACGATGAGCAGCTGCAGTCCCCGTGTGGGTGGAAGACAAAGTCTTCCAGTCAGCTGAGAGTGGGTCTGAGCCGGGAGTTTTAAAACTCCTGCTCAGAGTAAGCTCTCTCTGAGCATGTGCAGAGTCTCTGTGCATGCTCAGTGAGAGCTCCTCCAGCCTGAGAAGCAGAAGGGGGCCCAGCCGTGCTGGTCTGGTGGCCAGGTAAGGGGCAGGTGGACGGTGATTGGGGACAGGGCAGGGGCAGCCAGCCATGAAAGGGGGGCGGAGGGCTGGAGGGAAGACCATGTCAGGCTGGCTGGTGGGGCAGGATCAGGCCGATGAAGGGGTGACTGGGAAAGCAGGAGGGAGGATCAGGCCACCAGGGGACAGGATCAGGCTCGTGTGGGGGGCCCACACAGCGAGCAACATATGTTGCACAGCTGCCTTCGGGCCTTAGAGGGAACATTGCTGCTAGCTCCCTCCCATCATGAACAGGGAGGCTGGGGGGCAGATCAGCATGCTGGGGGGGGGGGGGAAAGGGCACCCCCAATTCCCTGGCAAGGAATACAACCCCACTGGGGGTCCTTGGCTGCCACGGTGGGGAGCACCGCCCCACCAGGGTTACTGGCTGCCCCATCTGGGAGCTCAGACCCGCTGGGGTTCGTTGGCTGCCCTGGAAAAGGCATCTCTCCCAAGGCAGGGAAACCTGTCTGGGGGGGGGGGATCTATCTCAAATTAGAGAGTCTAATGTAGACTCCCTAACTCAAAATACTACTTCCTACTTTATTTTGAAAAAGGAGTCTCATGAAGACTCACTTATTGCAAAGTTATTCTTTTGAGTTAACATCAGCAAAGTTATTTCGAAGTAGCTATTTTGAAATAACTTTGTCAGTGTAGACATAGCCACTGAGTTCTCCCTACCAGCAGCGTAGTCCTCAAGGCACACAATGCAGACAGAAGCAGCGCACATGTGGGTGCTGTTCTGGGACTGATAGGTGTTTTAGATGGAAGCAAACTGATGGGACAGCACAGCGTCAGCATGGCAGGAGGGGCTGCCGCACAGCAGGCTCCAGCACTCAGAAGAGGGATGCCAGGGGGCAGTTCTTTGCCTCAGGGATGTGCTCTCAGGGGCTTCAAGATGGGTCAGTAACCTGATGCAATTCAGGACCCAGAAGTTTAGCACACCCCAGGGGAACATATGCACAGAGGCTGGGATCCCTGCTCAGAGTTGCCCTTGTGGGTTGCCAGGAAGGAGTAGTCACTTGCATCTGAACAACACCCCCCCCCCCAGCTCGCTAATGTCAGCTCAATTGTCACTCCAGGGATATTCTGAGCTTCCCCCCACATGGGATCTCCTGGGCCCCAGTTAGCCTCATGGGATTGGGTAGGGGCTCATTTGTCCGGTGGAGACCGGAGCAGCCAATCAAGGGCTGACCTGGTGGTTATAAAATGCTCCACAGAGTTCAAGGGTGCAGGCCCCTGGGCAGGGCTCTGCCTGTGTAGGAAGCCCTGGCTACAGAGTCAGGGAAGGGGCTGTGCTCAGCCCCAGAGAAGGCAGGAACCCAAGCACCACCTGGGGCATGGCCGGTAGAAGACGGTAAGCAAGGTCAGCATTGCAGGGGGGCGTGGATGTTGCAGGGGTGTCCCCTTGCAATGCTTATAGTGTGCTGATGTTACATGCCACAAGACTCCTTGCTTGTTTTTGCTTGAGAGAAACTCTCAGACCTATTGATTTTTATTCTCTTGTTAATGAGGCAGGGGAGGGGGTGATCTGGGGTGATTCACTTGTAAATGAAGCAGGGGAGATTTGATGCTTCTAGTATTGCACTTTAAATCCCCTAAAGATCAGGACAGACTTTCTTTGAATTAAACTGACTTAGTTTTACTACATGAGGCTCTTTAAAGAGACACCTTAGAAGCAGATTGCTGCTCTGTTTAGTCTAATGGTTCCCAACATTTTCTCTGTTGTGGCACACCTTGCTACCTTTAATTAGAGGCACACCCACCATATGATACCAAATGAACTCATGAATATTCATGAGCCAAGAGCCAAACCAGAGCTCTTTGAGTAGGAGAAAAATCCCAGTTCATCAGACACTTTGAAGATAGGGGAACTTACAGAATGGGATGAAAATAAACGCAGGGGAGTGTAAGACATGGGATCAGGTCATACTGCAACAGCAAATCAGAAAGCTCATGCAATAAATAAATCCATTAGTCTTTAAGTGCCACAAGACTCCTTGCTTTACTAGGCTAACACGGCTGCCAGTTGGAATTTGACAAAAGAAAATGTTTCCTCATTTGCTTTTGGTTCAAGCTGGGTCCATAAAGCATCACAGTTACAGCAGCAGAAGTAAAGAGCAGAGCTGTGTAGAAATTTGAAGGCATGTGTGTATTTCTTGTCCATGGACTCTCGAGGTTAGAAAAGAACAGAGGGAAAAGTCCTCTCTGCTCTCTTTTCACTATGCTTTGGGAAGCGGATGGCACACACTGTCACTCATACCTGTTGACAGCAAGGGCCCAGTTTGATGGATGATATATTCCCTGCTCTTAGCCACTTCTCCTGAGCAGAGCAGTAGCCTCAAAGACTGTTTCAGATTCCATGGGACTGAAACTACACAGCACTTGTCCATACTGGTTGTGGTGTTGGGGGGGACTAGACTCAAACCACTGCCCTTGGGGGGGGGGGTCACTTAGACTGCAGGAGAAGCAGCACTTGCCCCTGAGCAGGGTTACCAGACGTCCGGCAAAAGGAGGACATGTCCTCCTTTTTGCCCTGCTGTCCTCTGTCCTCCAGGCATTGGAGAAAAAGTGCATTTTGTCTGGCTTTTTGCCAGCGGCCAGGGCAGTGCTCTAAACATAGAAGCGCAGGAGCCTGCAGCTCCACAACATGTTCCCCTACCGCTCAGCCCTGCTGAAGCTGTTGGTGGGGTTGGTAATTAGGAGATGATCGCTTGCTGGGTAGCTGTATGTGTATTGAGAGTGAAGAGGGTTGGTCTGTCAGGGGGTGGGGCTGGCTGCCCCTGCAGGTAGTTTTCCTTTACCTGGTTGCTTCTGCTCCTCACCCCTGGCTTCTTTCCAGTCTCCAGCTCAGGTCTGTTCCCCTCTCTCTCCCTGTCCATTTTGGGGAAGGCTTGATCTTATTTTTTGGAGGGGCTGGGGCTTTTCTTCAGTTTTATGGGGTCTCTGTGGTGTCTAGAGACAGACCTGGGGCTGCTTCTTTGCTTTCTGCTTTGCTGCCCTGCTTATAGTTTCTGGGGAGGTTTCTTTCTCCAATGGCTTGGCTAAGCTGGATCTTTAGTCCTGCTAATGGGCATGAGCTTTTTGCAACAAATCTTTTGTTTACAGGTGAAGGAAAGCTCCTTTGGATTGTGAGGAGGTTTGAATGCATATGATTTTCCTTTTCTCACTGTGATTTTTCAGTTTGCTTCTCCTTTCCAAGATGAGATTAGTCTGCTGTACATGCGTCCTAAAATTTTATTAAGATACACAGATGTGCAAGTGATAATATATTCTAAAGTAGCTGCTGGACTGGGCCTGATCCTATAGTTCAGATGAAGTAGTGGGAAATTTTAATTGCAATGTTTGTCCATTTGTTAATAGTTTATCAAATCACAGAAAATAAGCAGCTTGGTTTTGCCTTTTGCTTATATATTCTATGCTTATTTTTATTTACTTTTAGGGAGATTTGTTTCTTTTGGTATATGGAGGAGAAAACTAATTGTGGCATCTAAAAATAGGTGCTGTCATCTTGGGTGGAGCATTTAATAGTCAAAAACATCTAATTCTACTTAAAAGCAAACAGAAAATGTCAACTGTCATCAAATAGATATCCCCATCTGTTCTTTATGGCAGAGATAGTAGGATATGATATATAGAAACTTACATTTTATGTAAAAGGCTATGTTTCAGGCAGTTCTCCTTGCCTGTGTGTGTAAAACAGCCAGCTTGTCTTTTTTTTTTTTTTTTTTTTTTTTTTGGTTAAATACTGCACACTGAGGTTCCAAACTGAGACAGGGATTTCCCTACACCCCTCCTGTACCCCCCTCCACTTGTCAGCTAGTAACAGTGTTAGACCAAATCAGTGAGCACCCCCTACACCCCCCAAACCTCCCCCTGCACCTTCACTTGAAATTAGGGTTGGAAAATACTGCCAACAGAGATTACTTTTCCTTTAGAAGCCAACAACTCAAAATTCAGCTAGACTTCATGGAGTCAAGGGCCTGCCCCTCCATATGTCAAACAATGACAGTGAATTCTGTGACGAACTTACGGTGTTAAAACTGATTTTAATCTTGTCCATAATTACTACATTAAATTAATTCGAGGTTTGCTTCCAATTGCAACTCACAATGTAAAAATATCAATCTGGATAGGAGTTCTGCAGCATGATTGTCCTTGCACCTTGATATAAATATTAAATACTTAAGTTTGTGACTTCTTAAAGTGGCTGGCTTTATGGTTACTTTAATGTGAAGATGAAACATACTTAAGCCATTCCTTTGATATTCCTGAGCTGCTGTTCTTGCAATTCATCTCACACTGTACTAGGGGCTAGACCGATTTCACTGGAGTTGGGTGATCAATGGGGCAAGTATGGGGGGGGGAGGGCTGTGACTGGGCGGATGAATGGGGCCTAGGCAGGGCCCCAGATGTTTGTGTCCTCCACTGTCCTCCTTTTTGTACTTCCCTGTCCTCCTTTCCATGCTTTGGTATCTGGTAACCCTACCCCTGAGCCACTCAGGCCCAGCTTTTAATGCTGTTTAAATTTGTGCCTATCTTTAAGCTCTGGGTATAATGCCACTTTTCCCCCCAATCTCTGTAACATGCCATACTCCATATTGTAAATGTAGAAACTGCATACCAATGTACCCCATGTTGTGTAGGAATGAATAGGTATAAGGTGTGAATGGAAGGTGGATGTGTGTGTGAACCAGCCCCAAGCTGCCAGCTTGTTCTGATCAACTGTGTGAACAGCTCCATGCTGCTAGCTCATCCAGATGAAGTGAGAAGCCCATCTCAATCGCTGGAGAATGTGAATACACCCCTAAAAGCAAAGGAATGAAGGATCTACCTCAGACGCAAAAGAATAGAGCTAATCAAGAAAACAAGCTAGAGGTCAGGTCCACAACTAACGGCAGAGGCGGCCTCAGGCAACTGGGGGCCCTAGGCCAAGGCCCATTGTGGGGCCCCCACTGCTACCTTCCCTGTGGCCCCAGTCCACCCCTGCACCCCGAACTATCCCATACCGGCCCCCAGGACCCTTGTTTGTTTGATGAACCAAACTAACATGACTATCCCTCTGGAACGCCTAGATAATTCTTGGGTACAATATTTTTAAAGATCTTCCCATCATGAAGCTTGTAAGTTGATCATCTTTCACTTAACATAAATGAGCTAATGCTGAACTATAAAGTTAAAGTGAACATTTTAATTTTTTTACAAAAGGTGTGAGCATTAATTAATAAAAAGTAGTAACATTAGTTATGGCTCAAATATAGCTAAAATACCACATTTACAATTTTGGCAGTCAAATTACATACTTTTCATATAGGCTTGGGTTTATGTGCACTAGCCATTACTACAAATAATTATAATAAATAAAAATAAGTGAAAAGGTTTCTAGTGTGTAGCTATAAATGAATAACACCAAATTTCAATGAAATTCTCTGAAGTACTCAAGTCTATAAGTCTCTGGCCCTCTCAGAAATATTAAATAGCAAGTACAGAAGAAGCTAAAAAATTACTTTCCAAAAGAAAGACATACAGCACAGACATCACACACAGCTGTAATGATTGCCTAAAGGAAGCACTGTCTTTAGATGTAGCAGCCTGTATGGCCCAACCTGGTAACTTGAGCTAAACAAAGCCAAAGTAAAAATTGTCAGAAAGTCAAAGGAAAAGGCAAACAAACAGGTAAAAAAGAAAAGGAAAAAGCAATATTTTACAAAAGTCAAAAATGGCAGAATAAATGGCCACACTGAGGAACTAAAAAGCTGAGGCCACTGGAAAAGTTCCTGCTTTTGTGCTGTCTAGTGCTTCCTCCTGATTTTTTACCATGTCAATGTGAAGGTGATGGGCAGATAATGCTGAAATTTGCCATTCAGATGAAGCCCAGATCCTCATGATAGCTTGCCTTGATGAGCCAAGAGTGAGAAGTGCTTAGGCTTCTAGCCCTATCATCTCTGCTAGATGGGAACAATTTCTATATTTTCATTTCTGTCCACCAAATTGAAGACAGGTCCCTTATTGCTTGGGGCCCTAGGTGGCTGCCCGCTTCGCCTACCCCAAAAGCTGCCACTGACTAACAGTCACACAGAGCACCTGGACTGTCATGACAAAGCTATAAAGACTGGGTGAGATCCAAACACTAAAGGGGGAAAGTGTTCTGCACACCACCTGGAAGAAAGGAGTGTTGGTTCGTACCTGGCAAAGGCTCTACTCCTCCTCTTGTCCAGCTTCCCTAGCCAGGCAGCTGCAGCAAACCCCAGGGGACAGACACTAGCACAGACTCCAGCAACAGCACCGTTAGGACTGGTAATAACACAGACTGCAGAACGTTGTCTGGTATGCTTGGGTGCGTGGATGAGTGTGTGTGTGAGGGGGCATAGGTATAAATTAGATATTTTGTTTTTATTTGTGATAAATGCAGTATATTGCCTTTTCCCCCCTGAAAAGATCTCAAGTACTCATTTGGTATAACTTGCTGCTGCTACTTTACAATTTTGGATGTTGCAATGACTTCCTTCAATGAAAGATTTGAACAGTTAAAACACAACAATTAATTCAAATTTTTATACAACATAAGCTTGCTGAAACTGACTACAAAAAGCTCCAACAGCACTGCAATGATTTGCAACTTTATCAGTCAGTGATAAGGATATCAATGCAATCAAACAATATAGAATCATAGAATCCTAGCATTGGAAGGGACCTCATGAGGTCATCTAGTCCAACCCCCTGCCAGAGGCAGGACCACTCCCACTAAACCATCCCAGTCATGGTTTTGTCCAACTGGGCCTTAAACACCTCCAAAGATGGAGACTCCACCACCTCCCTAGGCAGCTCATTCCAATGCTTCACCACTCGCCTAATAAAAAAGTTTTTTCTAATATCCAGCCTCGACCTCCCTAACTGCAACTTGAGACCATTGCTCCTTGTTCTGTCCTCTGTTATTACCGAGAACAGTCGAGCTCCATCTTCCTTAGAGCAACCTTCAACTACTTGAAGGGATGCTATCAAATCCCCCCTCAATCTTCTCTTCTGCAGACTAATATGATGCACTATGCGCCTTGAAAGATTTGTTAAAGTCCAAATTAAACCAATTCCATAATCCTTATGCAACTCTCAAATTTATTCAATCAAATGACCTCTCATTTCCAAATCTGAGCATTGCCCTAAGAATATTGCTGATAATTCCTGTCAGCATGGCAAGTGATGAGCGATCATTTTCATGATAAAAATAATAATTTTCTTGCAATCAATTGTTTCTCAAGAAAAGCTTGTAAGCCTTGCCATGGTTGCTGTTGAGAGTGATATGTGCCCAGTTAGACATCAAGGAATTAATTGCAAATTTTGTAAACCATGAAAGCACAAAAAGTACTATTGTAACATTTTGTAAAACCTTTCCTTTTTAATTAAAGAAGTAAACTGGTTTTTTTTTTGATGTTCATATAATAAGTATTTACTGCTCAGTACATATTTTTATTTCAAATAAATATGCATTCACCCCATTCACTGCAATTTTCATATTATAATAAACTGATTAATACTAATGAGAGAGGAGGGCGCCGATTTATAGATTGCAGGGGGGCGCCAGAAACCCTAGCACCAGCCCTGACCTGGGGGCTTAGGGATAGTGGGAAACCACATTGCCCAAAAGCTGGCTGCACAGGGAAGGAAAGAGGGCATAGGGCAGAGAGAAAAACTGGGCCCTAACTAGGACAGGAAGGGCCCACCCATAGGTCCTGCTGCTCCATCTAGCCGCAAGCAGCATGGCCCTGAGCCCTCCGCCCAGAGCACACTTACTTGTTAGTCTCACACAGCTGAGCTAAGCATGTCCCTGCATTTTTACACCTCGGTTGAGGTTCCCAGAGGAGCCAGCAATCCAGATACTCCTAGGGATGAGGCACATGCATGCCCAGAGACAAAAACTGAGGCACAACTTTCAGAATGAACCATTAGGTCCTGAGGGCTGCTAAGCACCAATAGGAATTGGTAGGAGTGGAAAACCTGTTAGGGGGATTTCACAGTCATCTACATTTGGGATTTAGGCACCTAAAGTGGTAAGTTTGGTTCCTGAGACATTTGATGGATCCTGGACCCCCACTCCCACCATTCACTCTAAGGAGCCTGGAAGCAGCACTTGACCCATCTGATGGGTGCCTCCTGCTGGTGGTGCTGGCAAATACTCAGTGTTCCCCCACCTGATGATCAGTGCTCCACCTCTTGCCACACTAAGTCATCTGTTGAGTCCTTTCCTGGGACCTTAGCCTGCCAGCTGAGGCCCCTCAGTCCACTCCTTCTGGGGTATAGTCCAACTCATCTTTGTCATAGCCACTAGATAAGTCAATGGCCAGTGAGCCTGTGCTGCTCTCCCTACAGCCCCCAGCCACCCTCATTCACTCACCACCAGAATCCAGCCTCCACCTGCTTCTGGCTCCTTACCCCCAGACCATTGCTCCCACCACTGCCACAGTCTGTGCTGCTCAAAATCCCCAACTCCTGATCAGCTCTCAGCATATGCACTCAGAGCGCTCCAGCATGGTGACACATGCAACCAGCTAGCTAGGAAGAAAAACTTCCCCATTCAGCTTCCCATGTCAGACTAAGCAAAGAGTGCCACTGCTCCCTTTTTATTTTGTCTGATTGCCTCTGATTGGCTGCCACACATTGGCCCCTTTTAACTCCATATATACCACAGAAAAGCAATGACACTGCTACAGAGGCTCCTTTCACAGGTGAGTACCTTGCAGACTTGCCTTCTCTGTAGAGACCTGCTATTTGAGACATAGGCCCTATGTTTACATGGTGTACAAGGCACTGCCCTGCTACAACAAACCTAGATACATAAGTCAGCAGCTCAAGTTGTGGCTCAGGTGCTATCATTTCCCAGAACATGCCTTTAGAAGAAATACCAGAGAGTAAAAAGGTAAAATAAAAGATTCATCTGATGACTGTGAATTCCAGAGATGTGTCATTGTGGGAGCTTTAGGCACTGCTGTGTGATTCATTCTTGGCAAAGTGCAAATAACAGTGGACCGATCTGGTATGTGAAGAAAAACAAATGGTTACCAAGTTATATAGATTGCCTCTTTTGCCCTGTTAACAACACTATTTGCATAGTGGGAATATGATCGGCACAGAGCTGGCTTCAGGACTTTGGTTTTACTTCTTATGAACCCTTAGACATGATTTATCTCTCTGTGTCACTTCCCAGCTGTAGAACAGACTTGGCAGGTGTGACCAGCAGCCAGTTCTTGCCAAGATGGCAGGAATTAGATAAGAACTGACAGACTCATTGCTGGTGACCAAATCAGTTTTCCTGCTAATTTTGTTCAAAATAAGTATTCATCTTATAAGAATGTATTTAATCTCTGGAGTCTATGAAATGCTTTAAAGGCACTGCCTGCATCATGAACTTCACCACCATGGCTGCAGGGCTGCCCAGAAGCTGACAGCTGTGGGTGGCACAGAGGAGCAGGTGCCAAAATCTCTGCTCCGCTCATGGCTGTGGGGTCTGTCAGCCTATGTGCAGGGCCGAGGTGCTGGGTTGACACCTCTGCCTTGCTTGCAGCAGCCCCATGGCTCCCGTGGCAAAGTTCACACCACTGCTGACCCATGCCTGGGTCTCTCTTGCTCCCATTGAAAATGCTTTGCTCTGACTTTGTGAACCCAGGCACAGGAACTCTCTCTGGTGGGCCCTACTCCTCCAGAAGGACAATTACAATTTAGGTGGGACACTATAAGGCAAAGGTTTTGTTAACGGCTCCATCCACCCATGACAAAGTATTTGCAGAAGGACTTGTTCATTGCTTTGAATGCTGAAAGATAGAAATAAAAAGAGGTGATGTGAAAATTTGTCATCTCTTTGGTGGCCAGAGAAATTAAACTGAAGCTAGAGATTCCCGGAGGCTCCCTGCTGGGTCCACCCTGAAAAACACTTTGAACGCTCAGATCTCTACACCTCTGTTAGTCCTAGTGTTTAGATGATAATTCACTAGTGTCTATATGTTTGCTTGCTTTAACCTGTAATTGGCTTTCTTCCTTGTCTTTCCTTGAGTAATTAGTTTATTGGGTTGGTTACACATGTTGTCTTTGGTGCAAGATCCAGGGTGCCAACTGACTGGTCCAGTAAGTGACTAGCTGGCTGGGATCAGAAGCAACCATGTGTTTTCTTGGTGTAAGTGACCATTTATTGCTAAGTCAAGTTTGTCTGGCTGGCAAGACAGATGCAAGAGTCAAAGCAGACTGTCTCCGACTCCACGGGAAGACTCTCGTGGTGACCCAGGCATTCACTTTTAATACTAGCTTGGTAAAATCTAATTCTAGACCACACCTCCAATTTAAGGAAACTGCTGTTTCTGAGAGTCTGCCCTGAGGTAGGCAGTCTACATCCCTTTCTGGAGTGGCTCATGATGGCCTCTGTCTAGCTTCTCCATCTGCCACTGCCTCAGTTTACCATCCACCTAACAGGCAAGCCACTATGGCTAGTGTTTTCACAATACTGTTCCCCTAATATGGTTCATGACCAAAAAGAAAAACTAAAAACCTTCCAGCGCTCTTTTCTGGGAACAATTAGTGCTTTCTGTTTATAATGTTTTCCCTTTCCTTATAACCCATCCTCCCCACTCTTAAAGCCTGGCCACCTAGGCCAGTGGTTTTCAAACCTTTTCTCTCAGGATCCAGTTGAAAAAAATCAGTTAAGTCCGTGATCTAGGGGCCACATGACCCAGTAGCTGAGGGTCTGAGACAATGTTCCTTCTAAGCTGCACAGCTGCATGGCAGCACAGCCCCCCAGGGCTGCGCGGCACAGAGAAGGCTGCCAGCTGCACATGGTTGGCAGCTGCAGTCCCTGCAGGGAGAGAGAGACTCTGAGCTGGCAGTTTTTAAAACTCCTGCTCGGAGTCAGCTCTCACTGAGCCTGCGCAGACTCTCTGCGCAGGCTCAGTGAGAGCTCACCCAGCTGGAGGAGCAGCTGGGTGCCTGGCTGCACTGCTCTGGCAGCCAGGGAAGTGTGTCCTGACCACCCCCTTTCCAACTCCCAGGGGGGCAGGGGTGGCAGAAACTGCTTCACCCAGCTGCCCACCCAGCCTCACCACAGCGGAGAGAAGCAGCCAGCAAGCCTACCACCCAGCTGGCTGCACCTCCCCGGGGGGGGGGGCAGAGGAAGCCGGTGCTGAGCTCTGGTGTGTGGGGTCGGGACGCTGGAGCGGCCTGCCCCACTCCCAAAGAGTTTCAGCCGCTTCACCCCCAGCCCCCACCCCCAAGGCCATGGAGCAGGCCCATTCAGGCCAGGGGTGGGGCGGGGGCAAAGCAGCCAAAACTCTTTAGGAATGGGGTGGGCCACTCCAGTGCCCAGACCCCACACACCAGAACTCAGCGCCGGCCCCCTCCACCCCTTGTGGAAGTGCAGCCAGCTGGGGGTAGGCTGAACTGACTGCTCTGCTCCGCTGCAATGAGGGTGAGCAGGCAGTGGAGCTTGAGTGTGGGGGGTTCAGGATCGGGCCCGCATGGGGGCAGGATTGGGCCCCCATGGGGGCACGCAGAGAGCTACATATGTTGCTCAGCTGTGTTGGCACCTTAGAGGGAATGTTGGTCTGAGACCCAGTACGGGGTTCTGACCTTAAGTTTGAAAACCACTGCCCTAAGCTAATGCCTCACCGAGCTCCAGCTCCTTGCAAATCTTTGTTCCCAGACTCTTAGAGTGAGCTCAAATCCTTTAATGCTCTCAGCTGCTGTCCAGCCCATCCTCCCATCACACAGCCCTAGATGTCATTCCCTTCCCCGGGGAGGTGAGCTAAGCCCAGCACATTGCTGCTGAGCCCCAGCCCCCCCGTGACCATTTCACACTGAGCAGGGGACAGATCCCTATAGCACCAGGATGCTGAGCCAATTCCACTAATGTCTGTGACTCACTCAGCCAATACGCTGATCAGCACCAGCTTCCTGCTCCAGATTCAGCACTGTGAGCTGTGTCAAGGCTGTTTCCCCACTCTGGCTCTCTGAGTGCAGAAGGTGGGAGCCTGCAACAGGCCTTAAAAGCCACTGGCCTTAAAGCCTGGTCTTAAAACTCTCCAAGGCCTCCACTTCCTGGCCTTGGAGTTGTATTGCTGCCACCACCCAAATACAAAAACCTCTTGAAACCCAGGAAGGTGCACTTGGGAATTCCTTCCTGTGAGGTATGCTCAATCACTTTTATTCCTCTCTCAGGAGAGTGACTGAACCCCAGCTGGAATATGAGCTGGTACTGGGACAGATTCCCCTTTAGTAGCTGGTTGTGCAGTCTGAGGCACATGCACACAAACTTCTTGCCTTTCAGGACACAGAACCAGAGCTTGCTTTAAAAGGTAAAATCTTTAATGAGAGAGAACAGATAAGGAACAGAGAGAGTTACTTCGCTGGGATTTAACTTAGGTAGTTACAGGGTAGTGGGAGGGGGTACATGTTCTCAGCACAGAGAAATCCAAAAACAAAGAAATACCCTGACTGCGTTTAAGTAAACACTCCCTGTTCTACTCACACTTGGTCAAGAACAAACTTTGCTTACTTTTGACAAAGATGTTGCTGGATCCTTCTTCAGGCCTTTCTACCTGGCCTCCTCCTGATCCTCCCAGGAGCTCTGCTGCATCCAAACAGGAACAGGCAAGGCTGCTGTTCCCATTCAAAAACCTGTGCTTTGTTCTACTGGCTCCCCTGGGACTCACTGACCAAAGCGTTAACCTCTTCCTCCCCAAGGGTTACCAGAAGCTGCACTGTGGTGATACACAGCTTCCAATTCCTCAGAGCTGTGCTGTTTGAACTGTCCACCGAAAGACTGACGCCAAGTCTTGCTAATGTTTCTTCAGCCACACAGGAGATGCTTTGTTTCACCCAGGATCGGTTCTATCAGGCATGTGCTCATCTTCCAACAGGTAATCACAGAACCATAGAAGAAAGGCCACTGCATATTGAATCGATGCCTCCTGAAATCCTCCTGCAAAACAGAACAAAGATTTAGGATGCTGCCAGCTGGAGCTGTCTGTGCATCTCAGGTCTCTCAGCCCATTCTGCTGTTCACGATGGCCTCAATCACGGGTCGGCAAACACAAGAATAGCCATTTTTTAGAATTTCCTTCAATAACCACGTCTTTTGAGAGCCACAAGGGGTGAAGCCTCCTGGTTGGAGGGTTGAGCAGGGAGCTGGGAGCTGGGCCAGGGCACCTGGTGCAGGGCCCTCTGGTGGTGATAGGGACCCTGGAGTAGGCTCCAGCAGGATTCCTTGGTGGCAGGGTGGAGCCTGGAGCCTGGTACAGGCCACCTGCAGGATCCCCCAGTGGCAGGGGGCCCTAAAACCAAGAGCCCCATGAGAGCAACCAAAGAGCTGTATGTGGTTTTGGAGCTTCAGGTTACAGGCTCCTGGCCTAGATCCACAAAAGTGTCTGGGCTTTAAACTCCCAGTGATGATTTCAACACAAGTTTGACATCCAGTACCTGGGAAATGTGGGCCCATGTGAATCCTGTTAGCAGAGGAGGGGGAGGGTGTCATGGGATGCACATCTGTGCACCCATGGGCAATGATCTATATGATTTTCCTGTTCACTTTTGCCCTGTGATTGTATTATTTGATTTCAATTGTGCCATGCAAGGTGTCCTTTTGAATGCTTTACCATATTGTTATGGTGTCATGTTTTCTGCAGCATCACATATGTGTACAGAAGTGAAGCTTGTTCAAAAACAAAATTGTTATTTTGAATTAACTTAAATCAAAATAAGCAAAAGTATGTTATTGCAGGAGCAGTGACTCTGTGGTTTCCAAGATAAGGCCAGAAGAGATCACTCTGGTGGTCTAATTTCACCTTCTGCATAGCATTGTTTGGGGTATCAGTTTTTCCCTCAGCTCAGGTATCCCTAAGTCTAGCCCAAAACATCCAGTAAGCTAGAGCTAAGGCAGAATTTTTATTAATTTACAGATTCCAAGTAACTGAAAAATTAACCTGTCCCTAGCCAAGCAGCCTCAATGGTTACTTGGCCTTTCTGTTAAAAATGAACCTTATTTCTAGTTTGAATTGTTTAGCTCCAGCTTTCAGCCCTTGACTCTTGTTCCCCCTATGTTTGTTAAGTTAAAGAGCTCTCTGCTATGGGAAATCTCCTCCCTGTCGACCATGGTCAAATCACCTCTTGCCTTTCACTTGGAGAAATTGAGTAGACTGAGCTTTCTACATCAGTTGCTCCAAGGCAGTTTTTTCAAGACATTGAATCCTTGTGGATCTCATTTAACCCTCTTCAGTTTGTCATCCTCCTTTTGGAAGTGTGGATGCAAGATCTGGTCTCAATCTGCACTAATGGACTCACCAACACTACTGAAGAAATATCACCTCACAACATCTGCTGGTCACCTCACTTAAACACTTCCATGGATCATAAAAAGAGTAAGGAGTCTTGTGTAACTTAAAGACTAACAGATTTATTTATCACATGAGCTTTCATGGGAGAAAATCCCACTTTGTCAGGCACTTTGAAGAGGGGAATTTATAGAATGGGATGAAAATAAATGCAGGAGAGTAAGAACTAGGATCAGCTTATACTGCAACAGCAAATCAGAGCATTTGTAAGGATTCAAACTGGAGGAAACAGCACACAGAGGGAGGGTGAAGTCAAATTACCTGTTATAATGTGAAAAGAATCCATAATCGTGATTAACTCCTGCTTTCACACAATTTAATCTGCATATTAGTTGAATTTCAGTAGTTTCTCTTTGAAGTCTTGATGTCCCATTGATTTTTCTTGAGGACCATCAATAACAAATCACTAATGGAGTGATTAGGAAGATGGAAATGCTCAGCAACTGTGTGTGTGTGTGTGCTGTGATGTCTGATGTCAGTTTTGTGCCCATTTATTCTTCTGCGTAGGGACTGTCCTGTTTGTCCAATGTATAAGGCATGGGGTTTTTCCGGCACATGATGGCATAAATCACATTAGTGGATGAGTGGGTGAATGAGCCTTTAATGGAGTATCTGGCTTAATTAAGTCCTTGAAAAAACGTGTGCTGCTGGTTAGCCACCATAATCCCTACAGGTACATCTAGACTGCAGTCACAGGAAGTGATTGTAGCATGAATAGGCATACCCAAGTGAGCTTCAATCTAGCTAGCTCAGGGTGTGGAGCAGTGAAGCCACAGCTATGTGAACAAGATCTCCATGTAACTACCCAGAGTTCTTGGTTAAAGCTAGCTCAGGTATGTCTTCACAAGCTGCACTCATTCCCATGACTGAAGCAAAGGTACCCAGTGTCCTTTTCAGTGGGCTTCAAATCTAGCTTCATTAGATGTGACTGTTCTCCTCCAAGCTGTTGTCCATCAAAATGTGATCACGTGGAATGTGGCAGGCAAAGCTTTGCAGGAACCAGGATTTCCAAGTTGTGAGGAAAATTGTAGCCCCCCGCCCCCATCCAGTCCCAATGGCCGCACACGGGGAAGGTGCACCTGCATACCACTTCCGAACAGCTGGCCGCACACAGGAAAGGAACCCCCGTGCCCAGCTTCTCCCCAACTGGCGGTGTGCATGGAAGGCACCCCTGCACATGGCTTCTGAAAAGCTGGCCACGCACAGGGAAAAAACCCTGCACATGCAGCCAGCTGTTCAGAAGCCATGTGCCGGGGTTCCTTCCCCACACATGGCCAGTTGGGGAGAAGCCGCGCAAGGCCAGCGGGCAGGGGGTGTACACGAGGGTGCCTTCCCCATGCGTGGTTGGCTACGTGCTGGGGCTCTGCCCCGTGCATGGCCAGCGGAGACTTTTGCCACGCATGGGGATCAGTTCTCCCCTGCCCCCACTGCACTGTCAGTGCAGGGCCAAGGGATTCCTCCTGGCTGGCACTGACAGTGCCAGGGTTGTGGGGGGGGGGAAGGGTTCCCCTAGCCCAGCACTGACAGCATAATCAGGGCAGGGGAGAAGGGATTCCCTCAGCCCAGGCTGCTAGTGTGGGGCTGGGGAATCCCTGCTTCCCCACCCCCACTGTGCTGGTGGGGGGCCCTGGCCCCAGGGAGCCCTGGGAGGGGAAAACATCCCCTTCTGGGCTCCTGCCTTCTCACCCTGGTATGGGGAAAAGCACCGCAGCTAGAGCTAGGCAGGGTATGCTTTTCCCTGTGCCAGGCTTAGAGTGTGGGAGCCTGGCAGAAGATTGGGTGGTGGCACGGCCCTTCTAGGGGGCATGTTGCCACACCTCCCATGGTGCTCCTCCTCCAATTCGAATTAGCAGGTCTGGGGTTCTCTGCTCGGTGTCCCCTTCTGAATCCCTCGTTCTAAACCTGTAACCTCACACCCGTCCCTGCTTTTCTCATTCGGTGCCCCAAGAATTCATTTGAAGGATGGCCCAGTACCACCTCCCCATAGGCTGGGGGAGGGGTTTTAGAAGTGGGTGGGCGCAAGCCCACCCACCACCGTTTTCCTTCAACAGGACTAGCCTGCAGAACCTGGCCATGACCTGCCTGCTGCAGTTACTGCCAAAACCTCTTACTGAGTCCTGCACCGATGCTGCCTCCCCCCTGCCCTTGCTACTACCTCCCACCTTGCTCCTGGCTCTGTGCCTGAGCCTTGCCTCTCCTCTCATTCCTTCCCTTTCATCTCACCCCTGGCCAATTCCTGGCTCTTAGCCCCCAGTCTTCTAGATTGACTCTAGGGTCTGATATTTGGTAGCTGACCCTCTTGGATTCTGAGTTCTGACTTTGGTTTCACCAGGGCTCTGGTATTTGGTAGTTAACTCTGTTTCTTCTGACACCTGTTTTTGGTCCCCAGCCTGGACACTTGATTCACCGACTAGAACTGGCTCCTGTTCTGACACTAGACTGGACTACCTAGGCCAACTTCTTAGCACTTTCGAAGAGTAAAACATGCTGCCAAATATCAAAAACCTATTGGGGCATCACCTTGTTCAGTCAGCTTCTCAAAGTCCTTGGGAGTTTTGGAGAGTAGGTTGAGGTGGCATCTGGAGGAAAATGTAAATGCACAGTGCCGTGGCTTTGGAAGGGGAAGGAGCACTATACAGACAGTATTTGCAGGGGGACAGGAATCTGAAAGAAGGATAAATGGAGATTGTAACTGTGGTGCAGAATGTATTGGCCTTGAAAAGCTTGACTTGGTTCCATGGAAGCTGGTGTTTGGAGTACTGACCTGGACAGGAGGGGACGTTCAAGAAGTGGAGATGCAAGAGGAGCTCTAGAGAGGATCAAGAGATAAAGGTAGTAACTGTAATTGATTTCCACATTGATTTCAACAATTTCTACTCCACAATCAAACTTAGCCTGGAACATTCCACACAGGAGATCCACTTTCTGAACACTACAGTATGAGTTAGGGATGCTCATAAAAGCACCACCCTATACAGAAAACCTATTGATCAGTATAGTTATGTACATCCCTTGAGCTTTCATCCAAAACACACCACATGATCTATTGTCTATAGCAGGGGTGGTCAAACTTACAGAACTCAAGAGCCACACAAGTTGATTATTAGACCTTCAAGAGCCGCACCGAAGCATACAGCCATACCTTTGCCTACTCCGAAATTACTAAGTTTATAATTCATTGCATGCTTTAATTTTATTGTAAAAAGGAGGGCAAATATTGATGCTACTAATGTCAGATTCTAATAATTACTTAAGGTTACCATGTAAACTAGGCCTATAAAAACTTATTTTACTGTCATGCATTAGAATACAAGAAAACAATGGTCATAGATAACGGATATACAGCAAACTAGTAAATGAGATAGGGTTCAGGGCTCGCATACAAAATTCCAGCATGTGCACAAAAACAAACTATGTATTGCACTGAAATAATTCCTATGCCTCTTGATATACTGTACTGAAAGGTATGCTATTAACGGCAATGATATATCTGAGCTGTAAACAGCAGTATTTTTTTTTCTTTCTGCTGAAAACTTACTGAAAACTATGAATTGAATAGTTTGTCTCCCCTACACTCAAACCATGATACTTATTTCAGTTTTTCCCCAGCTTCAGGAAGAAAAGCATACTAGAGAATACAAGGGCACATGAGAATAGTGGGTTGCAGCATTGTAGGTCAGGTGCTCATGTGGACCTCTGTTTATCAGAAAAATTGCCTTGAGGACCACCTCTCCTACCTTTGCTGACTAGAGACTACTTCCTCTCCCACTGTGATTTTGTAATTTCCCTGCGTCAGCTATATAATATAACTGTGATTTTCTAAAAAGCTTAAGGATTACAAAGGGATAGTTGTGTTAGTCTAGTTCAGCAAAAGAAGCAAGGAGTCCTGTGGCACTTAAAGACTAATAGATTTATTTATCACATGATCTTTCATGGGAGAAAACCTTTTAGTGCCACAGGACTCCTTGCTTATTTTGCTGATTTAGGGAAATCCTTGTGTGATCTTGGTCAATGATCCCAGGACAAGCACAGGTTTTTCTATCAGAGGTGGCTTATTTAATTATCAGTACTGTGCTCAGAAGATGATTACTTTTTATTAGTTAATAAAGAGAGGCTGAGGTCTAGAAAGAAAAGCTGACTTTACTTACACTGTTGCAGATTAGATTTAAAAACAAAACAACACACAACCAATGAAAGTTGTTAATGTAATGGAGATCACTCTCACACACACACACGAAAGATATCAAGGGAGCCAGCAGACGCTGCCCAGAGGAACTCTGCCCGGAGACGTGCACGAACGAGGGACTGGAAATAGGCCCCACAGTCGCAGGCCCCTCCTTCAGCCAGCCTCCTTTCCCTGGTCTTATAATGGCTACCTTAGTGTGAGCCAGGAGGAGTTTAGCAAGGAGGTCCCGCGACTTTGTAGGACCATGGAGAGGGAGTGCATAAATGAATAAGTGAGGGGAAAAGTGCAGCCAGAACCTCAATAAGAAGTTCTGAAAGAGTCAGAAAAGGGGCTGCAGCCTGGCACACTCTAGATATATGTGTGCCAGGGTCTGCCTCACACCACAATAGGGGTAGGAGTTGGTATGAGGGGTGAACCACACCAGGTACACGCCCATGCTCACGGCTCCATGCAGGAGCCACCAACTGATGTCCCCAGCGGGCTGTGGGATGAGTGTGGCATACAAACTGGCCCACCGGGGGTCCTCACCCTCTACAGGTGAGATAAAATCCCCCCTTTTTGTATCAGGGCAGGACACAAGAGCGACGAAATGGATGGTATGCAGCACAAGCATGTGCAGATATTTACAGTGCACAGTTCGAAAAGAGGCCGGCTGCAAGTCTAGCAGCTGGCTCGGGGTATGGGGTGGGGGCAGCCGGGGATGGGGGGGGCTCACGGGGCCGGGGCCCCAATTGAAAGCTCCAGAGGGCTAAGACTGAGAGGGGGGGCGGGGAGTACCCTCTCGCAGGACCTGCTCGAGGTAGGCTCCAGCAGTGGGAGTCAAGGCTGCCTTCCCTTCCCGGAGTAGGCGTCGGGGAGGGTATGTGGAGTGGAGAGCCCCATGCACCGAGCTAGCTCATGGAAGTCCACTCATACCCCCCGGGCATAATCCAAGAGGTCTCCAACCCTGGTGACTCCTGGCAGGACCAGCCTCCATCTCATGGAGGGGGCCTCCGCCACCCTGCACACTGAGATGGATGTTGTGTAGCAGGGGTTCCTGGAGGAGGTCCACCCCCTTGGTGGGTACAACTGACCTAGAAGCCGCAAATGAACCTCCAGGTCCAGAGGAGGTCATGGTAGAAGGCCAGCAGCTCAGAGAGGTCTCACAGACCACCTCTCAGGTTGAGATAAAACAGCTGCTGGTCATATCGGAGCCCTTGGTAGCAGCGGAGGAAGGTGCATGCCAAGTGGCTCCACGCCGGACTACCTGCACCATAAAGGAGTCTCTGCAGGGCCTGGAGGCGGAAGGTGTGGACCTGGCTGTAGATATAGCACAGGCCCTGCCCCCCTTCCTCCAAGGTTAGACTCAGAACCCTTGCAGAGCTCCAGTGCACTCTTGGTGAGAAGAATAGAATAGAATCAGATCATAGGGTTAGAAGGGACCTCATGAGATCATTGAGTCTAACCCCCAGGAGCTTGAACTCAGGATTTTCTGCATACTAAGCAGAGGTGCTAGCCACAACACTAGTTGCACTCCAGGATTGTCCACTGGAACTTGGCCAGGAAATTCGGGGGCAGGGCCAGGGTGTTGAGCTGGTGTCAGAGCATGAACAGGACAAGCTGATTGATGACCAGTGCCCGCCCCCGAAGGGAGAGGCACTGCAGCAGTCCTGTCCATCTCCGCAGCCAGTCACCGACCCTGCCCTCTAACTCCTGCCAGTTCTCATCCGGGGAGGGATGGGTGGCAGAAAGGTAAACACCCAGATAGAGCAGCGGACCCGCACTCCACCGGATGGCCTGAAACGTGGGTGGGAGGGAGCTCACCAGCCACCTGGCCCCTGCCATCAAGCCAGAGCTCTTGACTCAGTTGAGCTGGGTGGAGGAGGCTGCCGAGTAGGTGGCCAGGCAAGCCTCCACCCGCACCAGGTCGCCCAGGTCCTGGACTATAAGGAGTAGGTTGTCGGCGTATGCCGACTAGACCAGCCTCAGCTCCAGCTCACAGAGCACCAGCCCCGTCAGCCTCCTGCGGAGGAGACAGAGGAAGGGCTCAATGGCCAGAGCATACAGCTGGCCTGAAAGTGGACAGCCTTGACGCACTCCTCACCCGAAGCTGACAGGTTCGGTCAGGGTCCAGTTGAGCTTGACCAGACACTCCGCAAAGGTGTACAGCGCCCGGAGAAACCCCACAAAGCAGGGCCCAAAGCCAAACACCTGCAGGGTGCCCAGAAGGTACCCGTGGTCCATCCTGTCTAATGTCTTCTCCTGGTCCAGGGCCAGAAGGGTGAACGACAGACTGTCCCTACACCCGAGCTCCAAGAGATTACGTCCTGCAGCATGGACCCCAGGCGCAGCGAGATGGCCTTGGCTACTATTTTGTAGTCCATGCTGAGGAGCGAGATGGGACACCAATTCCAGAGGTTGCAGAGGTCCCCCTTCTTGGGCAGCAGGGCCAGCACCGCCCACTGGCAAGAAAGGGGGGTGCTCCGCTCTCTTTGGACTTGGCCCAGACGGTGGCGAGGTCCGGGCTGAGGACGTCCCAGAATGCATGGTAGAACTCCACGGTCAGCCCGTCCATGCCCGGGGATTTGTTGGTGGGCATGAGATGCAGGGCTTCCGAGAACTCGGCCACAGCGAGAGGCAGCTCCAGCCGGTTCCAGTTGCTCTTGCTGATTGTGGGAAGTCCCTTCCAGAGCACCTTGCAGGTGTCAGCTTTGGTCGGATCCAGGGAGAAAAGACTAGCGTAGAAGGCACTGGCCCTTCCACCCATCTCCTCCGGATCCGTGAGGGGGGTCTATCCTCCGCCAAAAGGCAGGTGATATGCTTTTTAGCCCCTTTCCATTTCTCCAAGATGTAGAAGAAGCAGGAGCCATGATCCATCTCCCAAAGGAGCCAGTTGCGGGATCGAACAAAGGCTCCCCAGACCCAAAGGTCCTCAAGGGCTCAGAGCTCCTCCTGACTTTCCTGGTGCACCCTACAGAGCGATGAATCCTCAGGGCTGGCAGCCAGGCACCTCTCCAGCTCTAAGACCTCCCGTTCCAGCTGCTCTATCACCACATCCCTCCGCCAGCTGCCCCCCCCCCGAGTGTAGTCACGGCAGAAGAGAAAGGCACGCACTTCCCCCATGTCACACCAACACCGTGCCAAGGGAAAGGCGGCCCTCTGCCCCCACCAGGCCAGCCAGAACTCCCAGAAGGACACTACGAAGCTCACGTCCTCCAGCAGGCTATTATTAAAATGCCAGTAGGCCAGCCCCGGCCTCTCCGCCGAGAGAGAAGCCGTCACAGTCACCAAATGGTGAGCTGAGAAAGGGGCCAGTCAAATGCTAGAGGAGTGTGTTCGTGTGAGATGCCCTTGGGACAGATATATACGGTCCAACCGGGAGTGGCGCTACCAATCATCCCCCCACCCAGACACAGGTGAAGGTCACCTCATCGTCTGGGTGGTGGTGGCGCCAGATATCCACCACGGAGTGATGGTCTATTATATCCCTGAGGATGTTTCCAGCAGCCAGGCACTGCTCGGTCCCTGTACGGTCCCGTTCCTCAAGGGTGGTGTTAAAATCCCCGTCCAGGACCAGGCACTCCTGAAGATCCACAGTGCCGAGGAACATGGCCGCCTGCCGAAAAAACTGCACTTGCTCTGGGCCTGATGTTGGGACGTAGACGTTAACCAGGTTCAACGTCAGCCCCTCCGTGCGGACCCGGAGGTGCAGCAGGAGGCCCAGCATGACCTTGGCAACCCCCAGCACCTCCGGCTGTAGGTCAGGGAGAACAGGGTGGCCACACCACCAGAGTGAGTGGACAGATGACTCAGGAACACCCTGTTCCCCTGCTCTAGCCACCAGCTGGCCTCGGTGGCTGGATCCATGTGGTTCTCCTGCAGGAAAACCACAGAGTACCCCCCTCCCAAAGGAAAGAGAGCACTTGGGTCCCGCGGAGACCCAGCCTACAGCCTCTGGTATTTAAAGTTGTGAAGATGATCAGGGCCATGAGGAGGGTTGGGAGGGGATCTTCAGAGGTGGCAGGAGTACCAGCAGTCCCCGTCGGGCCACGCAGCAATCCGTGACTAACCCCGAAGGTTATGAGGGAGTCACGGAAGGTGCAGGCTGACTGGTAGGCTGCAGCATCCTGCCTGCCAGTCCCTTTACCCTCTCTCAGTATGGCCGTCGTGGCCCGGAGGACAAGATGGGAATTTCCCCAGCGCTGCAGGGTGAGCTGCACCCAGCTCCTGGCTCCATGAGTGTCGGCCAGGAAAGCATGCAGCTCCTCTTGCAGCATCATGGGGTCTGGGTCCTCTGGTTGGGTCCCCGTAATGGCCCCAGAGCCAGCTGGGATAGAAAGACAGGACGCAGAGCCCCATCTCAGTGCCAATGTCATGGGTGCTGTGTTCCCCGGGTGAACCCCCAGCACAAGGAAGAGTGGCGGTTGAGGGAAGACGGCAGCCCCAGGGACAGAGGGAGCCACAAATGCTGCCCCCCAGGAATTGGTCGATGGAAAGGGGAAAGACACGATCCTGGGGGCGACAGCAATAGGGGATGGGGCTAGGGTAGGGCTTGGGGTAACATCTGAGGTAAGAGTTGGAGCAGGGTCAGGAACAACATTGGTGGACACAGGGGAAGGAGTAGGCATTGGGACAGGGGCCCTGGTGGTTGAATCACTGGGGTGCAGCTCCCTTTGACCAGGCACAGAATTTTCTAAAGAGGAATCAGGGGCAGGGGCCGTGCCGACGCTGGGCATGGGAGTTGAAACTGGTTGATTTTCTCTGTCCTCAGCATCGGACACGGGGGGAAAAACAAGTGGGGGAAGGGGCAGCTATCCTGCTGGGGACAACACCCTGGGACCCAGCTCCTCGGGTTGGTCGTCGCCTCTAGAGGCTCGGCGACCACAGCTGGAGTACCAACAGCAGCTGGGCAGGTGGAGCAACCCGGGGGTGTCCCTGGGTTAAGAACAGGGGCAGCAGACAAAGGTTGGGGTTCCGTCTGGGTCTGGGGCATGGGAGGGTGTTTCAAAGGATTATTGCCACCCAGATCTAGGCCTGCTGGCAGAGGGTCGTCCTCCCTTGGGGCTACCAAGTTCAGACCCAGGGCCTTGATCTCTGCAAAGATGGAGCCTAAGGCCCCCCGTGCCTCAGTTGATGGTGGTGTAGCAGGTTCAGGGGGGACAGGATGGCTCCATCCACAGCGTCTCTAGGGGAACAACAGGGGCCTCCTGTAAGGGGGGAGTACTGTTTCCCTCCTCTACTGCACCCATCTCCTAGGCCAGAGCATCCTGCTGGACCTCAACAGGGGGCGCAGCAAGCGGCTCAGCATTGGTGACAATATTTTCAGTGGTATCAGCGCCCCGCAATGACTTTCGGGGGCCTTCCTACCCATCTTATGTGCTGGGGAGGGACTGAGCCTTCTTCCACTTGCTGTGCTTCCTCTGAGGGAGAGCCTGGCCCTCTAAGATGGTATCAGAGTGCTGGCCAGCGGGGGTGGGGATAGGTGGCAAGGGTGAACGCTCTTGGGGAGAAAGGATAAAGGGAGGGGCATCAAGGGGACGGGAACCCTCCCCCTAGGGTGCGCCCTCTCCTATGTCTGGGGCCACCACAGCCTCTGCCCTCTCCTCTCTGGGCCCCATCCCAGATGGTTCGATGGCGGTGGCAACGGGGCCTTGCTGCTCCTCTGGGCATAGTGGGGTAGTTATCCCCACGTCCCAAGAGGCAGTGGCAGTTGTGCTCTTTGAATGGGGAGGAGAGGCAGCTTTAGAGGCCTGGTGGATGGGGTTGCCAGCGGTGGTATGGCCAGCATCCATTACAGCCTCAGGGGGCCCGGTTGCTCCCTCTTCATGCCTCTGGACATGCCCCGTGGCCCTATCGAGGAAGCACTGAGTCTCCCCCAAGGAATAAAAGATTTTATAATGGGCCCAAGAACGACCCCTCTAATGCCGCCCCATCATGCACCCCCACCAGCTGCAGTTGGAGTTGCACCTGCCGGCGGAAGGACAAGATGTGATGGAGGGCAGGGTCCTTACAGCCCAGTGGGAGAGGGCTGATGACCGATACCAGCTTCCCCAGGGTGGAAAGGTGGGGAAGGAGGGCGGCATTGGGGAGGAAGGGAGGGACGGAGGTGAGGACGACCCGTACACCCAGGTCCTCCAAGGGTTCCACTGGAACGTGGACCGCCCCCCACCACCAGGACCCTCACAACCGCCTCCTGTGCGGCGGCCTCTGATGCTAGGAAGAACACTATCTTACCATACATCTTTGAGGCCACCACAATAGCCAAGGGCCCTACCACCCTTGCCATTGCCTGCACGTAGGTCTCCACGTGGGGCGAGTTGGCCAGCAGGAGGCAACAGACACCGTACCTGTAACTGTGTTTTCTTTAGTGTCCTTAGGCTTGTGCTTAGTAATAGTGGGGTGTGGGCAACTAATAAACTGTGTTTGTTTTGGAAAGCCTTGTCTCCTTGTGATTATTCCAACAAGCTAACATCGAGTTGATAGATGCTCAAGGGGGTTGTTACTGCACAAAGTATCCCGATCCCTCTCTGGGAATAATTTTTCCAGAACAACCTGACCAGCCAGCTGATCCTATGCATGCCTGGATCCTATGCATGCCTGCATGATCACCCCCTGCTTCTCCGCCCTGAGCATTCATCTGAAGAATGCTCAGAGTCTGGCGATATAAGGCTGGGGTGACCGTTGACGCCCAGAGGAACATTTCCAGGCCCAGGTAGGGCCTGCAGCAGCAAGCCACAATTTTTCTCTGAAGAGCCACATGTGGCTCGCAAGCCGCAGTTTGGCCATGTCTGGTCTATACCCAAGCCCTCAGATATAACATTTGCTCTCATCCCTCAGACAGAAACAGACACCTTCAGAATATGTATCAAGCATTCTTAAAGCTACAGTACTCACCTGTGGAAGTGAAGAAACAGATTGACAGAGCCAGGTGGGTACCCCCAAGTCAACTACTACAGAAGAAGCCCAAGACAGAAAACAGAATGCTGCCAGTCATCACCTACAACCCCAAGTCAGACCTCTACAGCACATCATTAAGGATCTACAGCCTATTCTACAAGATTATCCCTCACTTTCTCATGTCTGTGAAGACAGACTTCTCCTCCCCTACAGACAGCCCCTTAACCTTAAACTGATACTCACCAGCAACTACAGACCTAATAACAGAAAAATCAGAGCAGTCACATGCCCCTGCAACAAACCATGTTGCAAAAGGCACCATCATAGGACCTAGTCAAGACAGCTGTTGCATCAAGGACTCATTCACCTGCTCAGCCACCAATGTGATTTATTCCGTCATGTGCCAGACATGTCCCCACACATTATACATTGGACAAACAAGATAAATTTTGCTCAAAAGAATACACTGTCACAAAACTGTTCAAAAACCAGTAGCTGAACATTTCAATCTTCTTAATCCCTCTGTTGATGATTTGTTAAAATCTGTGCTCAAGGAAATGGGCAACACATCAAGACTTCAAACAGAAACTGCAGAGTTAGAATTGCTATGCAAATTTTACTGTGTGAAAAGTAGGATTGAATCATGCCTATGAATTCTTTTCCCGTTAAAACAGATGATTTGACCTCACCCCTTCTATGTTCTGTTCTCCAGTGTTTGAATCCTAACAACTGCTTTGATTTGCTGTTACAGCGTGACCTGATCCCAGGACTTATACTTCTCTGCATGTATTTTCCTCCCACTCTGTAAGTTCCCTCATCCACAAACCGTCTAACAAAGTGGGATTTCCTCCTGTGAAAGCTTGCGCGATAAATAAATTTTAGTCTCTAAGTGCCAGAGGACCAATATGGCTACCACAGTGGAACAGGTGCTAAAGGGCTCTTTGATGTTTTGGAGAAAGGCAGTACAAAATCAAACACTGGAAGCTGAATCCAGACGAATTCCAATGCCGCATATGGCACAGAGATTTAAAGGGGAGAATATGAATGCTTTGGAACAAACTCCCCAAACATTAATGGACTTCCTGTCTCTTGACAGACTCTGTTCCACAATGGAGGCCTTTCTGGGAGATTCTTTCACCAGTTGCAAGCATTTGTGCTTGGTGCAGGGAGAAGTGGGCAAAACTGTCCATCTTGTGCTCTGCAAAGCATCAGACTAGATGATCGAATGGTGCCCCCTGGCCACAAACCCCCAAACATTGTAAGGTCAGTGGGCCAGTTGGTTTTGATAGGGTTTTGTTTGTGTCTCAGGTAGGGGCGTCGCTGGCACCTGGCACATGGGGCACAATGCTCCAAGTCCCAGCACCAGTGTCCTGAATTTCCGGGACAGCCCCTGCCTCTCCCAGCCCAGTCCCAGGCTGGAGATCTGGGGCCCGGCTGCTGGCAGCGGTGCCTGCCTCTCCCAGCCGTGGCAGTGCCTGCCACTCCCAACCCCGTCCCCGGCAGGGAATTCAGGCCAAGCCAACTGTGGTGGCACTCGCCTCTCCTAGCCTGGGATACATGGCCAGGCGGGTGGCAGCAGGAGCCTGAGGCCAGATCAGGCCCGGGTGGGGACTTGGAGCCGCAGGGGTGGGGCCTGCGGCCAGGGGGTGAGGCCCATGCCTGTGCCCCAGGTCTTTCCTGGGGGCAGCAACACTCCTGGTCTCAGGCACTTCCTGATGACATGCTCATCCCCTGGCTTTCCTCTTAATGAATTCTAGTGCCAGTGCAGAAAAAAAAATCAAGTAGCTCTCATCAATCCTTACAGTTTCTCTGCCTTCCAAGCAGCCTGGGGATCATGTTCCCTGGACATCTTGTTGTTATCAGGGAAGGCAGCAGGAGTTAGTTTTCTTTGTGTCCTGGCACCAGGTGGTGGGACATATGCTAACAATTCTTTCCTGTGGCAGACAGTTTCAAAGTCCAGGGCTGGCCCCAAGAAAGGCCCATACCCTGCATAGGCAATCTTTCCCCCTCACAGTGGATCATTCCACTGTGCAAGGACCTGGTTCCATCAGGGATGGTCAAAATCCCAGTGCTGGGGGTGCTCTAGGTATCCAACAACCATACCACTTAACACTTGTGAATTTCTGAGGGCCTTGCTTTTCTCCTCAGCAAGCTGGGAATGACAATCCTTTGCCTGTTGCTTCTTGGAGCATATTTGCTTCTAACATCTCCGTGCGGCATCCTGCATGTGGATGACAATGAATTCTGAGCCGAATCCTGCCCCCATCTGCACTGCCCTTAAGATCACTGGATTGGCTTCTCCTGCTTGCTTAAGCTGATGTAGCCACTGGCAGGCAGAATGGACAGAAGAGCATCTTGGGCAGACTCCATTAGCTGTGTTCAAATAGTCCTGCAACTGATCTGCCCAGTAGCATGAGGAGGAGGAGACAGCAGAGGAAGAGCTGAGCCATCAGGCTGTGCAGCTGGGAGCAAAGTGCGGAACAGGCCAGAGGAACGGGCCCATGTGGCAACAGGGGTTGGTTGTTGGGTCATCACTTCCAGCCCTTTGGTGCAGCTTCCTGATTCTACTTTGCTCAGCTGCCCTCTGAAGAGAGGCATGGAGGGGACAAAGAGACAGCAACTACTGGAGACCCTGGCCAGCCTCCAGGAGGACGAGCTGCAGAGATGGAAACAGGAGCTGAGCAAAATACCACTGCAGGAGGGGTACGAGCACATCCCCCCAGCTGTGCTGGAGACAGCAGCACCAGCAGAGCTGGCTGAGCTACTGATCAGCCACTACGGGGAGGACTATGGACTGCAGGTGGCTTTACTAGCCCTGATTTCATGCCGTGGGACAACTGATACCTCAACGGCAGCAATGGCTGGTGAGTAACCAGGCCAGAGGAGACCTGGACCAACAGGACCCAAGGGCCTCTTGCTCTTCCCCACATTTATCTATTCTAGTGAATGGGAACAGTCAAAGGATATCCCAGCCTATATTCCCTCTAAGCTGTGTGTGTGCACACAGGTCATGAAATCCATGCACACAACAAAATAATTCACAAATTTCAACAGTGCTAATATTTTTATGCTAATTTAAGAAGGCGGTTTCATGTAGCATGTTTCAGTTAAGGTTTTGTAATTTATGAAATCATTTTCATCACCATATCAATAAAATTTGGATATTATTTGCATCATACACACTTGCTTCATTATACTCACAAGTTTGACCACACTCACTGGAGTGTGCACAAATTTGGACACTGGTTGTGAAAATTTGCACAACAGAAATTTTTTGCACACACAGCCTATGAAAAATTAGAGGGAACATTGATCCTAGCCCTGATCCAGTCACTTCTACACAAACTCCTTGTCCAGCTTTCCCACTGCATCACCCCAGACTGGGGCCTCCTGTGCCCAGAAACCATTCCCAGCCTGCCCTGCCCCCCAATCCACAACAGCTGGGGCTGTCCCCAAAAATGACTAGCTATCCCAACAATGTTATCTCTGCTCCATCCCACCTGCCATCATCATGGATCATCATCCATTCTGTCCTGGGTTCCCATCACCTCACAGAGTCACAGAAATGTTGGACTGAAAGGAACCTTGAATGTTCATCTAGTCCATCCCCCCATCCTGAGGCCAAACCAAGAAAAGCTAGATCATCCCTGACAGGTGTTTGTCCAGCCTGTGATGGGGATCCCACAACATCCCTCTGAAGCATGTTCCAGGGCTGAACTATCCATACAATTAGAAAAATTCTCCTCATACCTAACCTCCACCCCCCTTGCTGCAGATCATTGCCCTCTGTAGAACAGCCCTTAACATCTTTGCCTCCTTGGCCCTTTTTTCTGAAAACCAAATATGCCCAGTTATTTACATTTTCCTAGAAGTTTGTTTTCTAAATCTGTGATCACTTTTGTTACTTTACTCAGGTCTCTCTCCATTAATTTTTCCTACTCTTCCCTAAAGAGTGGTACCCAGAATGGAATCTAGTACTCCCACTGAGGTCCTACAACCACTGAGTAGAGCAGGACAATTACTTCCTGAGTCCAATGTAGTGCATTCCTGCTAATACACTCAGGAATGAAATTAGCCTTTATCACAACACTGTCACATTGCTTACTCATATTCAGCGTGTGCTCTTCTATCACCCCAGATCCTTTTCAGCAGTACTACTGACCAGCCATTTGTTTCCCATATTATAGTCATGCATTTGACTTTTCCTTCCTATGTGCACTTCTTTGCACTTGTCTTTATTGAATTTCACCTTATTGTGACCAGACCAAATTTCCAATTTTGCATATTTTGAATTCTAATGCTGTCTACTGAAGTGCTTGCAACCCCTCCCAGCCTGATGTCATCTGCAGATTTTACAAGCATATTCTCCACGTCATTAATGAAAATGTTGAACAGTTCTGGACCTAGGAATGATGCACAGGATCCTGCTAGATACACAGTTACAGATTGACAGTGAATCATTCATAAAGACTCCTTGGATATGATCTTTCAGCCAGTTGTGAACCTACATTTTAGTAATTTCAGCTAGACCACTGTACCTTAAGTTTGCTTATGATAATGTCATGGAGACATATCATATCTACTGCTTTTTTCCCTCCAGTAGGGCAGTGATACAGTCAAAGAAGGGAGTTGGGTTGGTTTGGCATAATTTGTTTTTGAAATAAGCATGCAGGGTATTTCTTATAACCTTTGTTAGCCTATGAGCACTTATAAATTTGTTTGTCTCTTTCTGCATATCAAAGTTAGACTCACTGATCTGTAATTCCCTGGTCCCCTTTCTTCCCCTTATTAAACACAGGTTCTGTGTTTGCCATCTGCCTGTCTTTTGCAATTTTCCCTGTCCTCCTGGGTTCTCAAAGATAATAGCTAATTGTTCCATGATTGCTCCAGCTAGTTCCTTAAGTAACCTAGGAGGAATTTCATCATGTCTTGCCAACCTCAAAACATCTAACTTTTTTCAAAATATTCTTTAACCTCTTCCTTCCCTATTTTGACTTGTGTTCCTTCCGCCTTGTTAATTTTAATTGCATTAAGTGTTTGCTCACTGTTAACTGCTTATTAAAGAATGAAACAAAACTGGCATTAAACACACACCCTTTTTCGTGTCATCCTTTACTAGCACTCCTTGCCTCTTAAGTAGAGGACCTTCACTTTCCTTTTGCTTTCTCTTGCACCTAAAATATTTAAAGAACCACTTTTATGTCCCTTGCCAGGATAACTCATTTTGTAACTGAGCCTTTCAGATTGTGCCTCAGCAAATCTGTGCTTTATTATTATTATTACTTACTTATTTAAGTATACGCCTTCTTAGCAATTCATCCCCTTTTTGTAGGATTCCTTTTTTTTATTTTTAGGTCTTTAAAGGCACCTGACAAAATCATAATAGTCTCTTCTTCCTCCTATCTTTTCTTTTCATTGGGGTAGTTTGCAGTTGTTTCCTTGAGAAACTGCCAGCTCTCCTGAATTAATTTCCTGCCCATTGGACCTCACCTACCAGTTCTCTGAGATGGTGTGAGTCTGCACTTACTAGAATCTGTTGGCTTTCTTCTGCTGCTCTCCTTCCTTTCTTTAGAACCACAACATCTAACACTTCATGATCACTTACATCTAAATTGCCTTCTACCTTCAGATTCACTACCAATTCCTCCCTGTTGGGCAGACTCAGGTCCCAAACCACTGCAGTGGTGAATATCTGTTTGTGGAAGTACCATCTCCTACATAACCTGGTGACAGATAAGAGTGAGGGGGGGATTTCATAGCAGCCTTCATCTACCTATGGGTATGTCCACACACAGTCTTTAAATCAAAACAATTCAGATAATTTTGATTTAAAAGATTGCAGGTCCACACTGGCTATGTCCACACTTACATGGATAAATCTATTTAAATTAAATTGATCTAACTGAATCACAATAAAAATCATTAAATTGATTTAAATTAAATCAATTTAACATGTCCCCACATGAAACTCAAATCCAACTACCATGTCCAAGGACAGGACTTGCTACTTTGATTTAGGAGAGGGGTACAATGGGAGGTATGGCAAACATGCCCCTCTAGAAGGGCCATGCCTCCACCCAATATATAGAAAAAGGACAGCACCTTGGGAAGGAGAAGGGAAAAAGTGTTAAATTGAAATAAGAGTTAAATCGAAATAACACATCCACACAGCATTATTTCAAAATAACAGTTTTGATTTAACCTTCATTTTGATATAATACCAGGTTTTATTATATCAAAATGACTTTCCTTACTGCGAGATAAGGGACTTCATTATAAGGAAATGTAGTGTGGACCTGCCCTATGTGTACAGTGCAGGCTTAAGTTGACTTAAGCAACTCCAGGGCCAAATTTCAAATTAATTAAGTTGACTTAAGCTTTTAAGTCAACTTTACAGGGCAAGAAGCCCCAGGCTCCACCCCCTGACCTGTCCCAGGTCACGACCTGGTTCTCAGGGCCCAATCAGAGACCAGGGGCCTGATCTGGCTCCTGCGGATGGTGGCAAGGGGCTGGGGCTCCAATTCAGCTCCCAGCCCCTCTCTGCAGGTGGCAGGGGCTGGGAGCCAGCTCCTACCATTGGCGGCGAATGACAGAGAGCTGGATCTGGCCCGTAATCACTTGCCGCAAGCAGCTCGGAGCCTTTTCCGGCCCCAAGTCACTTGCCACCGCTGGCAGGCTCTGGGAACAAACCTCCCCTTGCTGGAATCCTGCTGCCCCCCCCCCCCCACCACCACCAAGCAATGCCATTGACCCAGCTGGGTGAAATTGACCAGGCTGAGTCAGTGGCATTGCCTGGCATGAGGGGGAGCAGTACCCCACCAAGGTGAGATTTGCTTGCAGCTGCCTGCCATCAGCAGCAAGTAGTTCAGAGCCGGATCTGGATCCATGCTGCTTGCTGCCAGAGGCAGGAATCAGCTCCCAGCCCCCACTGCCTTCAGAAAGGTGCTTGAAACCAGATCAGGTGCCTAGTCCCTTGACACTGGCAGCAGGAGCTGGCTTCCAGCTCCTGTCAGGTGTGGCAGGCAGCTCAGGCCCAAATTGCACTCAGCACCATTTGTTGCAGGCAGCTAGCACCACCTCTAAGCCTTTCACTGCTTGCAGAAAGCTGCTCGGGGCTGAATTCAGCTCCCTGTTACTTTCTGGTGGCAGTAGGATCTGGATTGAGTGCCCAGGGCCAGATCAGGTCCCCAGAACCAGATCTTGCACCAGGGTTGAGCAGGGGATGGGGTCCAAGCCTGGAGTATGTCTACTAGTGTAGACATCCCCCTAGGTTGGCTTAACAAGGTCGATCAGTGATCAGGGTAAGAGAGGAGTTCTGGGTTTCGAAGGAGACCCCTTTAAATGCAAATTCTAGGCTCCACCATATTGTTACTGAGTCCAGTACCCTACCTGGGATGGTGACCATTTGGCTGAAGGGGTGACGTTGTGCATGGAACGCCGCTGCCACCCAGCACTGGAAGCACCTCATGAGGAGGCAAGCTGTCCTTGAGTTTGTCTACACTATGATTTTTAGTGGACTTAAAGCATCTTAAGTCATCTTAAACAAAGACCAGTCTATATTTAAAAATTATTAAGTCAAATTAAGCAAGTGTTTAAGTTGACTTAATAATTCCTGCCCTGTAAGGTTGGTTGAAGCTTTTAAGCTGACTTTAAAGGGCAGGGCACACCCCCTTCCCCACTCCTGGGCATGATTGGACTCCAGCCCCAATGTGGTCTGGCACCCAATCTGGCTCCTGCCTTGTGGTGAGGAGCTGGGGGCTGGATCCAGCAATCAGCCTTCTCCATGGGTGGTGGGGGCTGGTGGCTGGTTCCTGTAGCCTGCAGAGAGGGGCTAGGAGACTGATGGGGCTCTCAGCCCCGCTCTGTAAGCTGTAGGGGCTAGGAGCCAGCTTGGAGCCCAGCTGGGTCCAGCAAGTTGCCCCACGGAGCAAGCAGCTAGAAGTCTGATCAATTTCACAGATGCCAAGTCTGTGAAATTTACCAGGCTTGGAGCCACTTGGCCCCAGGGATAAGCTGCTGGGAGCCACATGGTCTCCAAGCTGGCTCCTAGCCCCTGCAGCCTGCACAGAGGGGCTGAGCATCCCATCCGGCTCCTAGCCCCTCTCTGCAGTCAGCGGGGGCTGGAAGCCCACTCCTGCCCTGACAGCATGCAAGCGGTCAGGAGTGTGGGGAACCACCTTGTCCCCTGGCCTCATGATGCCGGCACCACGCACCCCTGACTGCACAGAAGGGCTTGAAGCAAGCTCCTACCTGGTCAAATTCACTTCTGTGAAACTGACCAGGCGGCAGAGCCTCCTGACGACACCGACAAGCAACCTGGGACTGAATTGCTTGTCACTGAATGCAGGAGCTGGCTCCAAGCCTCCGCCACCAATGGTGATGGGGGTGGGAGCCAGATTGGGCTCCTAGCACCTCTTTGCTGGCCCCACTGCCCGCAGAGAGGGGTTGGGAGCCTGACCCAGCTCCCAGCTCCTCACCAGATGGCAGGAGCCAGCTCGGGCCCTCCAGACAAGATCAGCCCCTAGAGCCAATTGGGCTCCAGGTACGCAATCAGGACCGGGTGTGAAATAGCGGGTGGGTGTGCCAAGTCAACCTTGTTAAGTTGATTTCCAGGACACACGCCAGTCTAGACATAGCCCTTGTCATGTAGGTGGAAGCTGCCATGTGGCCTAGCTACTGAAGGCAGCACCTTGAAATTGTGGTGGGAGCGTTGTGCAGTCCTGAACTGATGGTAGACATGGACTGAAACCTGGAGAGCAGAAGGGAGGCCCTTGTGCTCAGTGAGTCCAGTTGGGCTCCTGTGAACTCCAGTCTCCTTTTTGGAGGGAGTTTTGATTTTTCCAAGTTTATGAGGAGGCCCAACTTGTTGCACAGTTTCTGGATGGCGCAAGCGCTGCATCAGACCTGGCCCTTGGACTTTTTCCTTATTAGCCAATCGTCTAAGTATGGGAATATTTGTATTCCTTGTTTTATCAAGTGCGCCGCTACAGCCACAACATACTTTGTGCAGACCCTTGGAGCTAGTGGGAGTCCAAAGGGGAGTGCTGTGAACTGGAAGTGTCTCCCACCTGCTATGGAGCAGAAAAACTTCCTGTGCCTTTGCCTTATGGTGATGTGGAAATAGGAGTCTTTCAAGTGGAGGGCTGCAAACCAATCCCCGAGGTCTAATGACGGAATAATCTGAGATGAGGAGACCATTTGAAACTTTATTATCTGTGTAAATTTGTTCAGAACCCTCAGCTCTAAAATGTGCTGCAGACCCCAACTTGCCTTTGGGACCAGGAAGTAACGGGAGGAGAAGTTGCTCCCTTTCTCCCTTGCAGGAACTCCTGCTATTCCTCCCAAGGCCAGGAGCTTCTGGCATTCCAGTTCTAGAAATGCCTCATGGGTGGGGGCCTCGTTCTGTTGATGAGGGGGGCATTTTCATTCGGTGGGTCTGGAGCTGAACTGGTTTGAGTAGCCATGGCAAACTGTATCTGGTACCCCTGGTCTGACCTTATCTCAGCCGACCAATGTCAAAAGGGAGCCAGGTGGTTTCAGAATGGTGGGTGGTTTTGGCGGCTGTGGCAGCACTTAGGCAAGAGGTCAAAACCTCTGCCTCTGTGCCAATGGGTTGACTTATCCTACCTTTCTCACTGGTTTACAGCATCTAAGATGAACAACCCTGGCATGGGATGATTGAAGAGGAAGCTGAATTTGTCCACAGGGACATGCTACTTCCTCTCTTGCCCCTTTGATACCGGGGGAACTGAAAACAGGGAGCAAGGTATTGAGGCCCAGTGCCTGGATGCACTGTCCTGCTGCTGGTTTCCTTCCTGTGCTGAATCCTTCTGCATTGATGGGGCTTGTTCGTGGTTGGCTCCGACCAAGCGTTTGATAACAGTGCTGGTTTACCCCATGACACCAGTGGTCTGGGTGGGGTAGGGCTAGGCAGCTGCAGGAAGGCCTTCCCCCCTTGAACACCTCACATGTGGAAGGTATAGGGAGCATTTTGAGCCTCTGTGTCCTAGATGGGGCCCATGCTGGTGTACCAGATCTGTGCCAGTGGCAGGGCTTCTCCTCAGGTTGAGCACCCGGTGGGGACTCCGACCCCGTACAGGGCTTTCTAGGTTTCCTGGATGGGGACCCGTGTCAAGGTGGGGCTGGTGCTGACTGCACCCTCTGTGCCAGGGGTGTCTGCGCTGACAATAATGTGCTTGGCACCAAGGCGAGGCACAGTGCCTCTGTGATTGCCATGGAGCACAGGCAAAGTTCCTGCTCCTTTTGGGTTCTCGGCTTAAAGGACCAACAGATTTGGCCTTTGTCTGCCCTATGTGTCTCCCCAAGGCATTTTTTGTGGGGACTGCTGATGGAGAAGGCCTGACCACAAACAGCACAGGCCTTGAAGCCAGGCATGGCTGAGCTGGTGACGGTGCAAGTGGCATCATCAGACTGTAGTGGAGAAATGGTTTCTCTGGTGCATCTCAAGCCCAGAGGTGAGATGGGCACAAAGAGAGATTCCAGATTTAAAAGCAAGAGTCAGAAATGGAGTAGTAGACAGGTGCATGCAAAACCTGCAATAGCGGGCACTTCCAAGACTGTCACAATGGACAGAAAGAAGGAAGTGGGGGGGGGGCAAGGGGCAGGGCCACCTATATACCATACAGGTGCACACATCAGAGGGGGCATTGACCACTGACCCTACAGAGACAGGCTATGGTAAAAAAGCTTCCGGGCATCCATGCGTTGCAGCATGCAGACACCTGAATCAAAATGGATGTGGGAAGCACTTGAAGAAGAAGTGGGATTTTCTCCCATGAAAGCCCATGCAACAAATAAGTTTGTTAGTCTTTAAGTGCCACAAGACTCCTTTGTTTTGCTGAATTAGACCAACCTGGCTGCCCCTTTGGAACTAAGCAATCCCTGTGCACCGCTGCTGTGTCCCTGTCAAACAACTGTCCCACCCCAGAGGAGGCTGCATTTCAAGGCTGTGTAGAATCACTGGGTGTTTTCTAAGCAGCTGCCACACCCAGCAAATCAAGAGAACAGAAACTCTGTGTGTGTGTGTGTGTGTGTGTGTGTGTGTGTGTGTGTGTGTGTGT